>WSTZ01000213.1:16921-29374 GCA_019632295.1 Tulasnella sp. 418 | reverse complement strand
TAAGCGCACACTTTGTATCATCACTCCTTTTATACCTGGATGATGTTTACTACATTGTGAAGTAGCGAAGTGTTATAGACCTTTGTGGATGATTTCTCTCATCTGACACTAGGAATGTCGATCGCCCCATCGATAGCTACGACTGCAGCATAGAGGTCCGCAGCGGTATATGCGCGCCGATGCTTCGATCGGAGAGGCAGTTCAATCCAATAGCTCAGCGAATCTTGCGGGATGCTTGGACCGACACCGATCGGGGTTCTCAACGTCCGCTCGTGATATGTTGGGAATAGAATATCGTTTCAGTGAAGAGCAAAGCCTCAATCACTCACCGCCCTCTCACGAATCCATCGCGTTCGTCCGCGGAGAGCCAAGTCCGGCCTAGCTTAGGCCAGCTTAATCGAGTAGTTCGAAGCGTCGCTGACAAAGTTCATGCAGAAGCCATGATGCAATAAAAAGACCCACCAGGTATTTGATGAAGATGTATCGCCTATTTGCGCCTTTGACTGATAATACTGAAGGCAGAAAATGGTTCGAGCACTAAATGAAGACGCACGTAATCCTCTTCTCAACATCAACCACAGCGTGACTGACCTGGGAAATTACCGATCAACCTTTTCGGATATGGAGTGAGAGAAAAGAATAGAGAAGAAGCGTGTGGAGAAGGAAAAGGTATGACGTTGAAGGAGACATCCTCCACGGCGTTGTCGGCAGCGAAGACAACTACTATTACTGCAGTTTCAGGAGACCGTGAGTGTTCGTACACTACAAGACAGATGGTACTTAGGTAAAAGATATGAATGAAGTATTCCACTGTTGGAATCCCTATTGGTGCTTGACGAAGAGGATGAGAAATAAGAGACACCTAATCCGCCACCGTATTTATCTGCGAATTCTTGTGAATAAAGCTCTGCCATCCAAGTAAGGAAACTGATTTATCAATACGAAAGTTTGAAACCCGAGAAGACGCATAAGATGATGGTTTACGGGATGGGTAGAGGCCCCCTAGGAGTAGATTGCTTCGGCAGCTTTTCGAGTTCTTTTGCACACAACCGGGCTTCCACATCATCCCCACATCTAATACATTCCCTTCGTGCCTCCGAAAGCATTTTGCGGGCAGAATCATAATCTCGTTGTTCACGGTAGACGCTTCCGAGAGCTGCGAGACACCTAGCGCCGCAAAGTCGATTGCCCAATGCCGTAAATTTTGCTCTTGCCTCCTCCAATGAGCGCTGTGCTGATTTGAGTTGATGCTCCGAACGGTAGAGGTTTCCTTGGATGTACAGGCACCTCGCAGTGCCAAGAGAATAATGAAGTTTGGCGAATATTTTCTTCGCCTCGTCGAGTGCAGTATGAGCGCTATCAAACCGATTCTCCTTTCGGTACAGCTCTGCAAGACCACGGAGACACTGTGCAACGCCGCGGGGAAAACACAGTTCCACATACATGCTCTTTGCCTCTACGAGCAATGTTCGAGCAATGTCATATAAACCTTGTTCCCTGCGTATGTTACCCAGGCACCAAAGACAGAGGGCAACCGATTTATAGTCTCCTTCTGCTCTGCAAATTACCTCTGCTTTCATTAACAGGGGAATTGCGGAACGGAAGTCTCCTTGCCTCCAGAAAGTGAGACCGAGGTCCACAAGGCAATTAATCACGCCGAAAGGATGACCTAGAGACTTGTAGATTTTGGTGGCTTCGATAACCTCAGCCCGGGCTGCAAGATGTTGATCTTGCATTCGATGAAGTACGCTCAGACTTCGAAGACATCTCGCGACGCCTAAGTTATAGCCAATAGTAGCGTATATGGCCTTGGCTTCTTCAAGGTTGCTACGGGCTGAATCAAGCTGACCTCGCAGTCTGAGCAACCTCCCATGAGTCCAGAGGCAGTCAGCATACTGCCGAGCACCAATGGCATGCGCAACCCTCTTTGCTCCGACGATCACGTCTGAACGGGGATTGGTCCATATGAGATATTCCGTATACTCCAACGACGCCTTCACGACCATTTCCTTCTCAGCACATTCATCCTTCAAAGCGTCGAGGAGAACGGCCTGCAAATTGATGTCCTCTCGACGAAGATCAGGAAGTGCGCGAAGAAAATCCTCCCTGTTGACGCGATAGTTACTGTTTTTGGCCAATTGAAAGTACGCCTCGTGAAGATCATGTCGCAGATGATCCTTGGGAGGATGGTGAAGAATGACATATGAGCGAATGGGAGAGAGGATGTTGACCGTCTGCTGGTCTTCAGACATATAAACGAGACCGGCGTGACGTAGGCATCTGAGGCAGAATCGCCAATCTGTCACGGAAGGGCATACTTTAGGAATGAACTTCTTGAATGTTCCTGCAGGAAGCATGACAAGAACGCTGAGCAAGTCGAGAGCGCTGGGATTTTGTGCCATGGAGCGGGTCTCAAGTGAAAGCTTGATTGAGTCCTCGATGCTATTCCTTCGATCTCCTCCTGGTGTGTCCAGCAACTTGGTGCGCTCTGATTCCCACCGTTCCAGAAGTTCGGATGGACTCTCGCCTTCAAGTGAAAGCAGTGCCATAAGTGTGAGTGCAAGCGGCACGCAATCAAGAGCCATGAGGAGCTTGTCCAATTCAGGATCATTGGCGTCCTTCGGCGAGATCCTCAGAAACAGGGCTCGGGAAGCGGGAAGAGTGAGTTGAGTCAAAGATGGAAGACGAGGTTTGCTCCATTCTAAGCAGGCTGAAGCTGGATAGTCGTCCCCCCGCATTGTCACGAGTATTGAGACATTTGGAATTGCGCGGAGGCGGACGAGAACATCCTCGATATCGGACTGCGGCCCTGCATTCCATGGAGTTTCGAGGTTGTCCAAAAGGAAAACATGACGTCCTTTGGAGCTACGAATGAAGTTGATGACGTCCTTGAGGAGGTCGTTGGACGCGCAAGGAGTCAAATTCAAACTTCTTGCAAGAAGTTCGACAAAGAGCTCCAAAGAAGTCGCTCGGTCACAAGGGACCCAATAACGATTTCCCCCGAAAAGTTGTACTACCCGTGAATCATGGATAATCTTCAGAGCAGCGGCAGTCTTCCCCATACCCGGTGGCCCTAGGATTGCTAACAGGGCACCCACATTCGAGTACATGACCTTGATGGCCGCTTCGATGAATTCCTCCCGACCAAAAATGACTGGCTCAGGAAGCATCTCTGACGACGGAAGACTGCAGGTTGCGGTGCTCTGTACAAATATCCGTGTTCTCAACCATTAGTGGAGTCAAGGAGTACTAGGTGCATTCAACATACCGTCTGTGGCATGCGGTGACCAAGATTCCTTAATTTATCCATGATCTCAGCTTGTCCATTCAATAGAGCTTCACTGCTCCTGAGAGACTCTTCACCCCTCCTTAGGCTTTGAACGCAGGTGTCGATGTTTTGCATCACCTGGATAGTTCACGGGTTCACCAAAATCAGCGCTGATATCATCGCTGAGGTTGACACAATTCGCTACCTGAAAAACTTGCATTGCCCAATTGAGTTTGCTTGAGCATGTTTTCAGATCGTGCGCGACGTCTCCATGAATCATCCAACCATGACCCCACTTTCTCGTTTTCTGCTGAATGACCTTCAAGTCATCAATCACCTCCTCGAAGTCGCTTGAGACAAATCTTGTTATTCAGGTATCATCTGAATGAATTGCCAGAACTCACTCAGTTAAGCGCTGGATTGCTTGTTTCATGTGAACGGGTACATCCTGCTTCGTGAGCCCCTGAAAAGATGTCCCAAGCACGATTACAAGTGAAACGCTGCGTTCCATCAATTCCTCGCATTCGCGTCGATTGTCGCATATGACCTATGTTCAAGTTGAGGAAAAGCCACAATACCAAGGTTAAAATCTGCTCACCTTCATAATCTTGATTGCCTCCAAAGCAACGGAAGCAGAACCTTTGACGAACGGAATGGGGATTCCGTCCGTCATTTTTTCGATCACGGCAAGACATATCTGTACGCCACCGAGAGCGGTGACCCAGCCAGATGCGACAGTGTCACCTGAGTGACGCGTAGATGATGTTCGCGACCATATATACGGCATGTTGTTGGGGAGTTCATTGGGTGCTTAGAGAAAGGATCTTCGATCTTTTAAATAGGAAACCGACAATCCCGATCCCGTAATCCCAAATCTTCGAAAATTCCACGCGATGAACCAAATCCCTCATTCTGAGCATGCAGATAGATAGCATTGTGCATAATTCAGGGCCATTCCTCATATCAAGGTTCAATGGCGTCATCTGATCTAGTTGAAGGGCATATGAAGAGGGCACGCACCAAAGTATTTAGCCGGTGGAAGGTGAAAAAAGAAGATTCCTTGGACGACTATAACTTCCCTATACATACCTGTGAGAGGCTCGCATACCAGCGTTAGAAGGCAAGGCCTTTGAGTGCTTCGGATGTAGTGGTTCATTCAGACTGTCATTAGGTCGTTCACTTCAATGTGGCTTTGGAAGGAGGCATTCACGATACTACTGAAAGGTTACTATTGCTTCACACCCTGATGTCAGTAGTTACGTAACACCGGGCTTACTTTAGAAAGGAGTATCCAGGAGAGAATATAGTGCATGCATTGAGCTTGGCCAGGTCCACAGGTCCAAGATGGATTATGGGGCATGTGTGTCACGGTATCGGTGCATTATCACATTGGGCCTAGGGGTGTTAGGCGGATTGAAGGCACATGTCCTTGCCTGAGGCCCGTTTCAATGTCAAAGACGTGTTGAGGGACTATCTTGTTTAGAACGAACATGAATCGACCAGAGATAAGCCACGTGAGTTCATCGAAATGGGATTGCTCCTTGAACTTTATATATGTAGCTCTGGCCACCGAGTTCATCACACGACTTTTATGGATCCTATAGTAGCCAATGGTGTGTTGATGGAATGTACAGTAGAGAAATTCCTCCTTGGAGCCACGGGGGTCGGCCGAAGGATATCACGTTAGTTGCAATATATGAACCGATAAGCTACTGCAATGACATGTTATAGCCCCCTAAAGAGGCAGTGTGCTTGGTAGATTCGATATCGACTTTATGGATCTTTTTTCCTTGGTCTTGACCTTCCACGAGTCTGGTTCATAGTTGTTCTATTTTAGTAGAATGCTTGTGTCTGATTGTTCTAACCAGATTGGGAAGTTTGTTTGTGGCAGTCGAAATTGAGAGAAATCGCCAACACTCGCGTGTTTCTCTCCAAAATAACATTCTTTCACCACCTCGACCAAGTCGCGTCTATTACAAATGTCGGCGTCATCAGCGACGTCGCCAGGACGACTTGCAAGAGCTGCGTCATCGACTTCACCGGTGGAGCCGCCCACTCGAATACCGCTGGAGATTGTTGATGCACCAACCCAGAGAAGGTATGCTCTAGCCGGGGTACTCATGATTCAGGTAAGTTGCCGGCGTTTCACCCTAGACCTGCTACTAAAATAGACTTGTACTCTAAGGCGATGAAGATACACGACTTTTTCTTTACTCCTTCATGGCCGCCACTTTTGAAATGGATATTCATTGACGCGCTGTGGATATCCTTGTTACCTTTGCTACGAATACCGCGGCTCACATTCAAGCTGAGCTCGCGCATTCTATTGATACTCATATTTGCATTATTCAACACCGCCATCTTTGCCAACTATCATGTAAGCCAAACAGTAATGACGTCGACAGGATCACTGATCATTGAGGTTTTTTTGGGTCTAGGTATCCATTACCCTTACCTCATTCTTGCCAAAATCCTTCCTTGGCTTCGGAGATGAAGGAAGGGAGATTTCAACTGCAGAGAGACACGTCAGAATTCAGGACCTGGTTGACCGAGGCGGTCATCTGATAGGACAGCACACCGTGCGTCTATCGCCCATCAGGTTGGTCAATGCTTTCGTATCTTTCTACTCAAAGGCACGCTATTTACTAGTCCTCGTAATACGAATGAACGTAGCACCGCCGAGTTGAACCCATCTCGTGTTTCATATTGTCTCTCTCCACCTCACAATGAAGTCCTTGTCCCTATTCTACTCAACAATTCCCGACCTACCACAATTCAATACTCCATCTCTGCCCTCGGCAAGAAGTCTGCCAAGCACACCCTTACCCTTAATTCACGCGAAATAACGAAATTGGACAAAGAGTTCCGCGAGCATTATCATATAATGCAGGTCTCTTCCAGCTCAGTGGATGACAGCGAGCCATACGACGATGAATACGAGAACGACGAGTATGACATCAATTCACACAAATATCAAGCCAAACGGATACAAGATCAAACCAATCCTCACGCCAGCCATCGCCGTTTACTATCTTCCCAACAACAACAATTCTATCAGCTTCCACTTCAAAGCACCCAGTCCATTACACATCTGAGGATTAATCGGCCTGGAACGATTCGACTGGAAAGGCTGATCTCCGACAAAGCGGGTGTGCGCATCATTCCAAATGAAGTGATGGTGGTCGAGTGTCCCACTGCAGAGTTCCAGAAGGCAGATATCAACCGCAAAGAGTGCTCGGGAGTCACTCGGGAACTGTTCATTCAGGCAAAAGGCGTTACTCCGTTGAAAGTCAAGTGGCATCGTGAGATAAATGGGAAACGAGAGAACTTTGTTATTGAAGGCATTGAAGGTTCCCCTGAGGTTGGTTGCCTGAACGTCTTGGTGTCAGTATTAAAGAACTTATCCTTTGTTGCGACAGGTATCCAACGTTCCGGTGGCAGAAGATGTCAAAGTTCCTATCAAACTCAGTCTGGATGCTGTTGGGAAACATCGTTACTTCATAGACTCCCTGGTTGACGGCTTAGGGAATGTATTTGATCCTTCAATGTTACCGCAGACCAGCTTGACTTCCCGTTCCGTGGAAGTCATTAGCCGCAGCTCTGCTACTTTCAAGAATTGCGGCTCTGGCAAGACAGTCAGCTTGTTCAAAGGATCGGAGGCTCGCCTTAGTTTGGCCCTCAATGGTAATTCCGACGTTCGACAGCCGCGCATTGCACAGCCTCAAGCGTTTGACAATGTCAAGTCTGTCACAATTCAATATGAGCCATCAATTGGCTCGAAGAAGGCTGCCTTTGTCAAGCAATACGATTACCAGAAGGGAAAGAATGATCAGCTAATGGATATAGCTGTTTCGAATCAGGGCGTTTATACCATCCTCGGCGTACAAGGGGATCATTGTAGTGGAGATGTACTAAGCCCTGAAAGCTGCAGGGTAGTGGAACGTCCTGAACCAACGGCTGACGTGGATCTACGCAGCATACACGAATGGTGAGTTGATAGGGTGTTCAACTACCCTTGTTTGTTACTGACGCTTAATACAAGCTCCGGAGATGTTGGTGTAAAGGCATCGCTCGTCCTCCATGGCAGTCCACCCTTCACAATCTACTACACGGAGCAGCGAAATAAAGAGCCACTCAAACGACTCCATCGCATCGTACCTAGTGCACGGGATGAGATCATCCTGCAACCAGAGAGCAGCGGAACATACACCTATGAGTTCACGCACATTTCAGATAAGAACTACAATCAGATACCTCTCAAGGGAGACGGACTTGGGATTACTCAGGTGGTCCATCCTTTGGCTTCGGCTGAATTCGTGAAGCATCATGGTGGAGCTGCTGCTGGACGGAAGCAGATACTGAACAGTTGCTCAGGAAGTGAAGTTGATGTCGACGTGGATCTAAGAGTGAGTCTCTTCAAAGCTGTTAGATCATGATATGAGCGGAGAGATGACTCGTTCATATAATAGGGTATAGCACCTTGGACGCTTGAATTCCAGGTCGTTAGCCCGTCCGGCACGAGAGTTTTTACTGTTCCCAACCTCACAAATTCCAGGAGTAGGGTATCTGTTGAAATTCCAAAGGACGTTGACGCAGAGGGCGGTACATTCCAGGTTGATCTCGGTAAGTTGATAGAATGTTCAGTTCGTATCCCCTTGATTCTCAGGTTCCTGGCATAGTGAGCATCGTGGATGCAAATGGATGCAAACGGTCCTTGAGCGTTCCTGGAATATCCGTCAATGTGCAGCGCGTGAAGGTTAGTGTAGCGATCATGAGGAAACAATAGCATACTCAGTCATAGTGTGTCGTCCACAGCCGACAGCCAAGTTTTACAGCAACGATGGGCTTAGGAAAGTCACAATTCTTCAAGGAAACTCCGCAGAGTTACCTCTTCGATTGACTGGAGAACCGGTACGGCATTCTAACTCTCGTCATTCGAAATGCAGACCTGGCTCACATCACTACCCAGCCCTGGCAAATCTCCTATCGTGTTGATAACGACTCCCAAGTTAAGACCACCCACCTCCGATCACCCAATGGTCAACTTCAGGTCAAGGAGAGCGGTGTATACGAGCTCGTGAACGTCCATGATGCGCATTGTCCCGGAAGCGTAGTATCCAACGAGTCCAAATATACCGTCGAATGGGTCCAGAAACCGGCTATCCAATTCACCGAGAAATCGGGCATTCTTGCCAAGAATAACTCGCTTGTTAGGAAGCCTGTCTGCGAGGGAGAAGAAGATTGGGCTGAGCTCCGACTTCATGGTAAGTGAAACGTCCCTTGAATATGGAAGATATGCTAATATATCCGAATCAGGACGCCCGCCCTTCCAGATTTCTTACATCTATTCAGCAGACCTCGAGAATTCCGAACGCACGCGTGACCTCGTGACGTTCAACAGCATTCAAAATGCAGCACGGATTCCACTCCGAACACTAAAGGGTGGTCATCACCGGTATCACATCGCAGGCGTAGGAGATGCTTCGTACCCTATTCCTCGCGAAGCCCAGAGTTCTTCAACAGCTGTTGGGGTTCCAATTGTTCGGGGGCGTTACTTGGAGCAATCCGTTCTTGTCCGACCATCAGCCCACTTCAAGTCCACCACTAGGGTATCCCACTGCCTGAACGATGCCTTCGTGCCAACATCTAGGGACACAGATGAGGCTCTTGTGGTACTGAGAGGACATCCTCCATTCCATCTCACTCTAAGCATCAAGAACTTGGCTACAAACGAAGATGCCAAGCAGAGCGTTACTATCTACTCTACAGAGTGGAGAGGTGAGCTTCATTCTCCTCACATTGTTGATGTTCACTGACCGCATTTTCATTAGTCGATTTACCCCACTACAGATTCTCTTCAGTTGGCCCCACCCTGGTAACCATCGAGTCTGTGAAAGATTCATCTCCCTGCGAAGAGGCCCAAGTCGACCTCACTAAGCGATCTATATGGGTAGATGTCGCAGAGACTGCAGCCATCGTACCGTTTGATAGGAGGCAAGAGTTCTGCATTGGCGAGGTCATGTCATTCCAGCTTGAGGGAACCCCGCCGTGGACAATCAGGTTTGTGAATACTTCGTTCAAGATTGGACCATCGCTTACATTTTATAATTATTCAGGTACACCTTCAATAACCGTATCACGGACGCCAAATCGAAGTCACCCAAGTTCAGTCGAGTAGCGGAAGAACCAGGTGTATTCAAGATATTATCCATCGCTCATCAACAGAATCAGTGCCAGACCGTTGTCCGCGATGTGGAAATGACCGTCAAACCTATTCCTTCCGCCAGGGTGTCTAATGGAAAGAGGGTTATACAGGACATCAGAGAAGGCGACCAAGCTGAGATCGTATTCGACTTGGTTGGAACGCCTCCATTCACATTCACATATCAAAGAACCGAGTTGCCGGGACCTGGTACAAAAGGCAAAGCCTTGAAAGTAATGGAGTCGCATACCGTGAGTGGTGTGACTACCAAGGAGTATAGTATCTTTTCAGCCCAAGAAGGTGGGTCTCAATACTATCTCATTGGGTATCTCGACCAAAGGCTGATTTGCCCTCAACATATTCTCAGGTACATGGACTGTGACTTTCATCTCTGACAGATACTGTCGCTATCCTCCTAATCCACCGGATAACTCGATTGAGAAAGCGTAGGTGGATCTAGATGATAGGAAAATCTTATTAAAAGTTCGGGGGTATCTTGTCCTCAATAGTGCTTTCGTTAATTGTATTATTTAATTTTGCTCTCTTAAGCGCCCTCTGATGAATAAACTTCACTTGGGTACTTGATTTGTGTGCGCGATTCTAAGCCAGACATGAAAAGGAACCCTAGTGTCTTTAAGATGTCCAATATACAATCAAACCGTTGCAGAAGAAATGTAGAACCTGTTGAAAGATGAAGCTCAGTACTGTGAAGCGACCATGACAACGGAAAGACTCACCATTTTGAGACTGGAAATCGAAGGTAACGTAATGTTCAGCACTGTCCTGCAATGATAAAGCCATGTACTCACTAGAGGAATCGATAGGTGCAGGAGGTTGTCTCGAGTCGGGTGGGATAGTTCGTAAGACTTGATCACCGGGTCGAACATGCCCAGGGGTGCCCTCGAGTGTTGTGTTGAGGCTTTTGGTAATTACGTTGGTCATGCACTCAGTGCTGTAAGCATAAAATGCGACTTACATGGAGAGATCATATGATGGAGTCTTGGCCGGGCTTTCACCTGAGACCAAACGGCGCCAAGCTTCATGACACTCATGAATAATTTCGGTAGCGTACTTCTTGTTCTTGGCTTCTCCAGAGAAGGCGAAAACGTTTTCAGGTTTGCCGTCGGCTGCAACAAGAAAACCTGATTTAATTGCCTAATCCTGACTGAATGTGAAACGACTTACGGATCTTGTAGATTCTGAACCATTCATTAGTAGCACGGATTAATCCGGGAAGATGCCTCTCAACATCCTCAATGTCGTTGAGCTTGGGGGCAAGAGGGTCGTGGACATCAACAACGATGACTTTCCAGTCTGTCTCTCCTTCATCCAAAAGGGCCATGATACCGAGGACTTTAACTTGTTTGACCTGACCAGGGTAGCCAACTTGCTCTCCAATCTCGCAAACATCAAGAGGATCGTTGTCACCCTTTGCTTTAGTTTCGGCATGTGCGACTGTAGGATCCTCCCAAGTCTAAAAGGCACATTATAGTTAGGCAGGTGACTCTCGCTTCGGACTAACTCGGATTTGACGTACTTGAGGGAAGGCGCCATAGTTCCAGATATAACCGTGATGAGGGAAGCAATTTCGGACATAACGAAGACGTCCTTTCTTGATGTCCTGCTTGATGGGATTGAGAGGTTCCTCCTTAGAGATCTCCATCTTGGCGTTGGTCCATCGAGGAACTTCAACAACCATGTTAAGGATTCCTGCATTCTGGTCCGCAAAGAGTGGGATATCATGGAATGGAGAGACTGGGACTCCATCCTGCTCGAAAAACACGCGGTGTTCTATTTGTCATAGTCAGCTTCGCGCTCAACGACTAACAAGCAAAATCCTTTACCGAGAGTATTGGCAGGACCGATATAACGATTAGTGTACTCTAGATAAACCCGAGCAATGAGTAGAATCGAAGTAACTCGCGTCGCGATGAAGAATCCAACTTACGGGACATGGTGGCAGATGAAGAGAAAGATCTGACTAGGCTAGTCAGTCTTCGAATAGGCGTGCTCATTTCAAATAAAAGGCGTGACGGGTTAATCAATTTGTTCCGATTCGAGCGCGTACCCCCTATCGATAGTACGATCGATCCACGTCCGTCACGTTATCGATTGCTTTGTTTTTGTGGGGTGGAAAAGAGTACCGTTTGGTTATTACGCCGATTCGTCGAGGGTGGCAGAGAGATATTTAGTGTAGGCGGGATCTCCACAAACGTTTTATGCGTAGATGTGATGGTCGGGATGAATAGGGAAACGTGAGGTCAAAAATTGGCAGAGTACCCCTATTCACGTGACAAACTCCCCAGCCTTCCGGGGATGATCGTAAATGTAGGGGAACACCCGAGTGTTGCAAATCACCAAGATTCATTGTATCTCCACTAAAAGTACATCTATACCGACCATCTCCATTGGCGAGTCTCCGAATTTTCTTCAAGGAGGTTAGATATCCGGCAGTTCCCTCTGTATTAGCCTTGACCAGGTGCTCTCCTTCCACCATTCATCCATGCTTTCGATACGTTCCCATAGTGACTCCTCCGTCATTCCGTACTGCTCATATCTTGCTCCTAAATCCACCATGACGCCGGACCTCCGAGCAACCTCTTTTGCTGCTTTGTTTTCTCCTTGTAAAACTGTACATCACGAATATGGAGGATGAGCCAGTTATCTGTAGGAAGTAAAGGACGTGTACGTGCCATCTAACAGCTCTTTTCGATCAGGGAAAAAGAGCCGGGCCTCCATGACTCCAAGAATGCCTATCGCCGTGCGAAATAGGAACGAATCGCCTTCAAGCATCAACACATCCCACACTCTAGTGCATGTTTCGAAAGGAAGATGGTGCAAGAACACAGTCAACAGCCAATCCTGAATTACAATGCAAGGTCATCAGCGCGATTAGTAGGTGCAATCACGCTATCTTTACATACCCGAAGATATAAAGATGGCGAGATTGTATGTTGCTTGAAGTTGAAGTAGACTAAACAAT
>WSTZ01000212.1:0-24971 GCA_019632295.1 Tulasnella sp. 418 | reverse complement strand
CTAAGCTCAGTCCAACTGCCTCTCTCTCTTCTTCTCTACTTAACACCACCACCGCGAATGCAATCTGTGGACGGGTCGACGCTGCCTTTGTCTGGTACGCGCTTCCTTAGACGCTTTTTGCCTCTTTGCCTGTGGACCCTCAAGACCCTTCTGGCCCGAATCGCTTCCTTGTCATCAAAAGGTCTCCGTTGACAGCTCGACGCTGCCCCTGTATGGTACGCGTTTCCCTATACACTCTGTATCTGGCGAAAGGATCGTCGTGGACGGATCGACGCTGCCCTTCGTACGAAGTCTGGTATGCGCTTTCCTAGACGCTCTGTACCTGATGGGTTGCTTTGGACTGAGATGCTCAAGAGCAAGTATCGTCCCTCATCGCGTCAGTCCGAGCTTCGGCGACGACATCCTAGAATTGCGATATGTGGCCCGGGATTGCATCCTCTGGGACCCAATTCGGGATATTCTTTACTCTATGTGGGCGTCAAGTAAAGCGGTCTGACGTTGCCCTTTTCGTCCTCAAGGATGTTAGGAGGTTGATGGACGATGTCTATATGTATTCATCCTGTATACCTTTAATGTACATTTATCTATGAATGTCTGGTTTTGCGCATCCAGATCGACCAAGTGCATCGCCCGAGTCACCTTTGAGCAACCAATCGGAATGATGCCCTTGATGTCGACAACCAACAAACCTTGACGTCTGTCCAACTTTGGGCATCAATCATCTCTCTGTCACTGGCACTTCTCTGAACAAGCACCCGTAAATCACACGCAATCCCCGCTGCGCCAGATTTCCAATTGAAACCCTCTCTCATTGTTCGTGTCATCGTAACGACACCCAGCCATTACCATTCCTCTTCCTAGGTTTCTCAAACACAATGCGAGATTGGCTGACAAGGGATAACTGCTGTGCGTACTTCCCCGCTCTCATCACTCTTCAGTCACGCTTTAGTCCATATCAAAATGGCTTCCTGTGACCTGTCATGCTTTGGCTTGGGCCCCAATGGCCAACTCAGTTCGAAAACCATTGACATGGTCTCAAGATATGGAAATAGATCCTGAACTCAAGCACTCTACCAAGCGATTGTCACGCATATATTGGAGTTCGGAGACGCGTAGACCCCATGGAGGGCATCAAATTAGCTTGCTACCAGCGGAGACAACTTTCCGAGACCTCACCCTTCTCGCTCGTCGGCACGATTGAACACTACTGTTGGTAATGGATCTGGGCAGGGCAAGCACCCCTTAACTTCTCATCCTCCGATTCAGAGCGTCGCCTTTATTGTTCCAAGCGGGGGAGGTAGTGCAACCATGCCTCGACAATAGCCCGAGCGCAGGCGGAATCTGTATGTAGGCCATATTCAGTTCCAATTATCTCATTCAAATTAGGAGGGGGGGGGGTTCACAAAATACTCCCTCCCGCTACTATCCAGTCATGCCAAATCTTCCCAGTAAGTATCCTCGCCCATCCCCGCCAACACCAAATGCTCATTTCTTGTCAACTGATCTCTACCAAGATCTGCCGCGAACTGGCGAGTTCCCATTGAAGTTGTCTCAACTCTATTACTTGGTGTTTGTCTATGACTTCGGGCGCTGTGATTGCATTGGATATTCCGTATCTGCTTCCACGATGGGATCTATCACAGCTGACGGTGGTGCGTACTGCTTGTGACAAATCGAACTTTATCGAGACAGCACCGGGTCTCCAACAAGTGCCGATAACAATGGCGGCAAGTGCAAAACAGAGAAGGCCGCGAAACCCTGTGGAACACTGTAGAAGAACAAGAATTTGGAGGTATGACATCGACATGCGTATGTGGTTATGCACGCCTGTGCTGTACCTTTTATCGCTGTGAAGATTCATTCGCAAGGGTACCCAAAATCATTATCTGTAAGTTGTTTAATCGGAATATTACCTATCTCATTGAAGTGGGAACTGATATGGAAATCTTTTGAGGTCGATCCTGATGGTCATCAAGGATGGTTTGGGCTGAGGGTACCCCTCATTGTGTGCGAATCTTGTGGATTGGTACACTTGTTAGAGGAGCATACATTGGAAAGAAAGTCCTCGAACATAAAAGGGCCAATCTTCAATGCCAAACTAAAATTTCATTCTCATGTAGTTCGGTTAATAGCTTACCCAAGAACATAATACACCACTGACGCTCCCTCTTATTCTTGCGTGGGCATCAAGTAAATCTTCCAATGATTTCTCAATAAATGAATGATCTTTAGGATACAAGATGACTCTTTGCGAGAATACGACGCCGTTCGCCCAATGGGTAGTAACCATGAGTGCGGAAAACAGCAATTTTGTCGCCTGGGGGGTTGCTTATTCGTCAAAGGAGACGTCTATTCGGAAAGGTAGCAAGGATTGCAACGGTTATCTGCTTGGATCGAGTTTCGATGTGAGCCTTTTGGTTGGATACTATTGTCCCTCCCCTCCCCTTCTCTCCACCCTACGGAAAAAGCACGGATCTCAACCGCTCCTATACAATCAATCTGCCTGTTCACGACCATCCCAAGCCATGACAGCCAACTTAATTTCTTCAGTACACTCATCCGCATCCTTCTTCCTGCTCCCAAGGGTAGAATATGTCTTCCGAGCCTCTTCCAGTAGCTTGATGGCGTTATCATATTGACCTTGCAGTCGAGAAATTTTTCCGAAGGAGCTATTGCAATCCGCGAGACCCATGGAGCAGAGAATGCTGGTGTTTTGCTGACTATAGAGTGACTTCGCCTCCTCCAGAAATGTCCAAGCTTTATCATACTCGCCCTTCATCCGACAGATATCTCCAAGTAATCTACGTGAACCCGCGATACCTTGAGAATTGCCCAGTCTGCGGTATTCATTCTCCGCCTCCTCCGCACAGTGACAAGCCTCCTCATATCGGCCTTGCTTGAAGAGAATATTACCCACCAACTCAATGGATTGTGCAGCTGCCAATTTATCACCCAGTCTGATATACCCTAACCTGGCTTCTTCTGCAGCCGAGTATGCTTCAGAGTATTGACCTTGGATGTAATAAATATTGCTGAACAACGTCACTGAATGGGCGAGACCCAGTGGATCACGTAGTTTCGTATGACCCAATTTTGCTTCTTGTGCAGCGGAAATTGCTTCTTCATATTGCCCTTGGGCAAAATACACCAGGCCAAGTGCTTGCAGACAATTGGCGACTCCTAGTTCCGCCCCTACTTCAATATACTGCGACTTCGCCTCCTCTATTGTGGACCGAGCAATATCAGGTCTCCCCTGCGCATAGTAGATTGCTCCCATCCCGAGTAGACAATCAGCAGCTCCGCTTAGGAAATTGATTTCTACGTATTGCCGGCGCGCCTCCTCCAGCTTCGAGCGGGCTTCATCGTACTTGTTCTGCATCCGTAATGTGTCACCAAGCATCCAGAGACACGACGCTGCGGCTCTGAGATTGCCAAGTTGGATTTGCCTCTCTCTTGCTTCCTCTAAAGCAAGACAAGCTGCATCATCCTGGCACAGAAGCCGAAGAGCATCACCATAAAACTCCAGGCAATAACCTAGTTGATTGGATCCGACCTGTCTAGCCACCTGGATTGCTGCTTCGACCACGTTAGCCCTTGGTTGAGTGAGGTTGAGGTAGTGGGAGTACCATATTGCAGCAGTGATGGCATCCTCCTTGTTCTCCGCACAATGAAGTGCGTCCAAAATGATCGTATCCAGATTGATCTCTTCTTTTGAGAGCTCTGTCAAAACATCATCAAAATGCGCATCTCCGTGGTATGCCTTCCCTTTGCGTGCTAATTCAAAGTATGCATTCCGGAGATCTCGCAGAGGCCCTTCTGCGAGGGAATGATGGAGCATGACGTACGACCTAATTGGTGAAAGCATACGTATAACGGACTTGTCCGGATTGTCGTATACTAGTGCCGCGGTTCTAAGAACTCGCAATGCTCCCTTCCACCCCGTGATAGAAGGGCAAATCGTGGGAAGTCGTTCCAGAGATGCTCCTCCCGGTAACCTTGCAAGAATGCTCAGAAGCGGGATAGCATCTGGGTTCATCCTCACGGGTAAGCTCGTGAGGGACAAACGAATGGAAACTTCGATGCTGCTAGTGCGGTCTCCACCCGGCTGACTCAGCAGCCTCACTTGTTCCTGCTTCCATTGTGACAGCAACTCCGTGATGGGTTCTCCGACTTCCGCGAGCCTTGCCATTAGAGTGATTGCTAACGGAACGCAATCTAACTCCCGAAGAAGTTCTGGCAATTTCGGGTCTCCTTCGCTATCGGGGCTAATTTTCACGAACGCCTCTTGTGCAGGATCCATCTCAAGAGGAGTAAGAGGAGGGAGACGCGGGGATGTCCAATCGATAAGATGCGATGCGGGATGCTGAATTCCTCTCATGGTGAGGATGAATGAGACGGAAGGAATGGATGCGAGTCGAGAGAGGATGTTTGCAATCGCTGATTGCTCTCCTTCGAGGTCCCAGATCGTCTCGAAGTTATCGAAGAGAACAATCACAAGTATATTTGATTCCTCTAGGGCAGCAACTATCTCGCCGAACCGATCATTTGAAGATGAAGGGGGGATGCCGAGGCTTTTTGCAATTAGGTCGATGAAAAGTGGAAGAGACGTTGCTTGGTCGCAAGGTACCCATCGACGATTAATGCCGAACCGTTCGATGACCCGAGAATCATAAGCAATCTTGAGGGCAACGGAAGTTTTACCCATACCCCCGGGCCCAAGAATGACTATTCGTGTGGAAGTAGCGGAAAGGAGAAGTTGGACCGCCTTAGTGATGTAGCTTTGTCGTCCAAATATTCTCGGATTAGCTGGCATAACGGTGGAATAAAGACTGGAAGAAGAAGGTTAGGGAGGGCCATCAGGCAAGTCACACTCAACGCACCTCAGAGCTGCATTGTCCCTTATCTACTGATATGTGTTTAGCGGACACGTCCGGGGAAATTTCTATGTGACATACCTTCCCCTTCATGGCCTCTCGGATTTCAGCTAAGTCAGCTTGAATTTTCACTTGTCCCTCTCGTAACTCTGCTTGCCCCGTCCGAAGCTCTACCTGATTCTCCAAATCCTTCAAACACGAATCCACCTTAGACGTAACCTATTATCCAACCACCTGTGAGAAACCTCCAAGGATATGAATTACAATCATATCAAGACTTGCCTGAAACTCATTCATCGCCCAATCAAGTTTAGCCGAGCATCCCTTCAGCTTCTCCGTATTGTCGAAATGATATAGTACAGCTTTAGCCTTGCCAATTGAGCTTCGTTTTCCAAGTCGCTTGTCGATGACCCTCAGTTCATCAAGCACCTCATGAAAGCTCCTACAACACTAGTCAGATCAACATAATTGAGATATCAAGGAGTATAACAGACGTTGAAAGTCTTTCTATCCCTTGCCTGAGAAAACCGGGGATCTCTTCTTCGGTCTTGCTCTTGAGAGAGCCGAGAATAACAATTAATAGAGAAGTTGTCTGTCGTATTAGATTTTCGCAATCATCTCTATCGGACTGGATGGCCTACACTCTCATTTGAAAATGACAGTTGAAACTCGCAGAATGGACACAATACCTTTGCTATTTTTATAACTTCAAGGGCAGTTCCGACAGCGCCCTTGACGAATGGAATAGAGGTGCCATCCATCAACTTCTCCAATAAAGTAAGAGTGACTTGAACACCTCCCAAAGTAGCCACCCCTGCCGAATTTAGTGTTGAGGGACTCTTGGTTGATTTAGGAATAGAGAATATGCCCATGATTGCGTTATTTAGGCTGATCCACCGAGAGAAACGATGGGTGTCAGATGGCAATTGAATGCAACCTGATTCAGCCACTGAGTTGAATAGTGGCAGGGGGGTGGTACAATGAGCAGTCCTTTGGATAGGAGGTAAACTCGATCCCGTGGCAATCGCGGTGAGGACGTAATTGAGCAGCGAGTGGAGCTTCTAGGTTACCACGTGCTTGAATACCTAGGAAAGAATGGCCACGTGGCAAGACAGCATCTGGATGCACGCATATGCTATTCCCTGTACAGGTAATGAAGCACAAAGTGAGCAAATTAACAACAAAATTTCGAATCTCATCGATCAAGGCCATTGGGCAACATCTAGCTGGCTTACTCAGCGTCCTTGACTAACCCGACGATTACTAAGCCACGATGCCATCAGACAAGGGTACCCATCGTAAAAAGTGGATGATAGTACAGCGAAGTAAGGTAAACTATCTGCACGCGAAAGCGAATACCTATACTACATCCAGAACTCAATACAGATGTAACAAGTGCTGCTCTGGGAACTCTGTGAACGGGCACCTCTGAACGAGGTATTTCTGGAGGTCTAATAAGCTGTATATTACTGTGCTATATTAGCAGAGTGACTTGTCAGAACCGTCTATGCTTCCTCCTGGTGTCATCGGTACTCACCTATCCGCCGCACGGATTGTCCGCCCCATATTCACAACTATCCCGTGCACCGAGAGCTAATTCTATCTCCTCGGTACACTCAGCAGCATCTGACTTCTTGCTGCTGAAGGTGGAATATATCTCCCTGGCCTCCTCCAATAGTTTGATGGCATTGTCATACTGGCCCTCAAGTCGGTAGATCTTGCCGAGAGATTTATTACAATCAGCAAGCTCCACGGAGCTATACCAGCCGCCCTTGCACTGGGTGAACAGTGACTTTGCTTCTTCCAAAGCAAAGCACGCAGCATCCAACTTGCCCTGCATCCGACAAATATCCCCAAGCAATCTCCGTGAAACCGCAACACCTAGCGAGTCACCTAGTTTGATTGATTCCTCTTTCGCTTCCTCCGCATGACGATGAGCTTCTTCATACCTCCCTTGCTTATAGAGGGTGTTCGCCATGGAGCGTAGAGACAGTGCGATGCCCAACTTGTCGCCCAACTGACTGTAAAAAGACTTTGCTTCATCGGCGGTTGAGTATGCTTTTGAATATTGACCCAGCTCGCGATGGATGTCACTCAACACCCAAAGAGCATTAGCGGTTTCCCTTGGGTGCCGCAATCTAATGAACTCCGATCTTGCTTCCTCCGCAGCTGACAATGCAGCTTCGTATAGCCCTTGAGCACGATATACCCTCCCCAATGAGAGAAGGCAGTTGGCAGGACGTAACTCGTGACCAGACTCAACGAAGTGAGTTCTCGCCTGTTCCAAAGTTGACGTGGCCATACCAAATCTGCCTTGTCCTTCATAAACTTCGCCAAGGATCCATAGGCAATCGGTAGCCCCGCTGATGTCATTGGATTCCAAATATAGACCCCTCGCTTCCTCTAGTCTAGAGCAGGCTTCATCAAACTTGTTCCGTACCCGTAACATATCCCCAATCATCCATAGACAAGCAGCGGCCTTGAGCTTGTTATCCCGCTGTGTATACGTATCTCTTGCTTCCTCAAGAGCAATAGACGCGGCATCATATTGGCTTTGAAGTCGGAGAGTGTCACCGTAGGCATCCAAACAGTACGGTAGAAGGTTAGACCCTGTATCTCGTGCGGTCTGTAGAGCTGTCTCAATGACGTTAATGCGTGGTTGAGTGCTAGCGAGAAAATTCGAATAGCCTAGCGCTGCGCTTATTGCATCAACCTTGTTGTCTGCACTATGTAGTGCATCTAGAACAATCGTCTCCAAATTGATCTCTTCTCTTGAGAGCTCCGTCATGATATCAACGAAATTCGAGTCATCATGGTATGCATACCCTTTCCCAGCTAATTTATAGTACGCATTTCGCAAGTCCCGTAGTGGCTGTCCTTTAACCTGATGATGGAGTAGGACATAGGACCTGATTGGTGAAAGCATGTGTACGACAGTCTTGTCTGGACTGTCATATACTAATGCTGCAGTCCGAAGAACTCGGAGTGCTGCCTTCCAACCCGGAATGGATGGGCATATCGTGGGAACTTGAGCAAGAGATGCCCCTCCAGGTAGCCTTGCCAGAACACCAAGAAGCGGGATAGCATCTGCATTCGACCTTACAGATGAACTCGTCAGGGACAAACGAATGGAGACGTCAATGCTATTTGTGCGGTCTCCACTCGGTTGACTTAATAGCTTCACCTGCTCCCGGCTCCATTGCGAAAGCAACTCCGTTATGCTTTCTCCAACTTCTGCCAGCTTTGCCATTAGAGTGATCGCTAACGGCACGCAGTCCAGCTCGCGCAGAAGTTCTTGGAGATTCGGGTCTCCTTCGCTGTCAGGACTGATTTTCACGAATGCCTCTTGAGCTGGATCCATCTCCAGCGGGGTAAGAGGTGGCAGACGTGGGGATGTCCAATCAATCTGATCTGATGCAGGATGTTGAATTCCCCTCATCGTGAGGATGAATGAGACTGACGGAATGGATGCAAGTCGAGAAAGGATGTTCGCAACAGTAGACAGCTCTCCCTCGAGATCCCAGAGTGTCTCGAAGTTATCGAAGAGAACAAAGTGAAGTGCATCGGATTCCTCCAAAGCGGCAATTATCTCACCAAAACGATCATTCGACGTTGAGGGTGGGAGGCCGAGGCTTTTTGCAATTAACTCGATGAAGAGTGGAACCGAGGCTGCCTGTTCGCAGGGTATCCATCGACGATTGATTCTGAACCGTTCGATGACGCGAGAATCATAGGCAATCTTGAGAGCTACGGACGTTTTCCCCATACCGCCGGGCCCAAGAATGACTATTCGTGTGGAAGTAGATGAAAGGAGAAGCTGGACAGCTTTATCGATATAACTCTGTCTTCCAAATATTCTGGGACTGCCGGGCATGACAGTGGAGGGAAGACTGAGAGATACCAGTTAGGTGACGGTTGCATCGGAGGGATTAATAAACGGGCATACATCAACAGAGAATGGCCAGGTCCCTAGTTATGACATTCATAAGTGAGATCTGTCGGTGGTCCTCGTTTAATCACATAACATACCTTCTCGCCTATTGCTTCTCGGATTTTGGCCAAGTCATCCTGGATTTTAACCTGTCCATCCTGAATCTTCGTCTGGCCTATTTGCAAGATATCCTGCCCCGTTTTGAGCACTCCCTGTCTCTCTATTATCACTACTTGACCTTCCATCAGCTTTTCTTGCTCCTCGCGTAGCGCTTCGTAACGTTCGAGTTCCTTTAAGCAATCGTCTACCTTGGATGCCACCTGAAAGGCAAGAATCGCTTTAGTAAAAAGTGAGACGGCTGTAACCAAAAACTGGCCTGAAACTCGGTTATCGCCCATTCAATTTTAGCTGAGCATCCCTTGAGCCGTTCTGTGTTATCAAAGTGATACAAAACTGCTCGAGCAATACTAGCCGAGCTACGTTTCATAACTCTTTTGTCAATGAGCCTGAGTTCATCTAATACTGATTGGAAGCTCCTGAGATGGCAGTTCAGATCAAGACGGTAGGAAACATAACCTGAGAGTAACATACGTTGAAAGTCTTTCCACTGCTCGCTTGATATGATCCGGTATCTCCTCTTCGGTTTTCCCCTTTAGAGAATCAAGGATCACGATTAGAAGAGACGTCGTTCGCTTGATAAGATTGTCGCAATCCTCCAGATCAGATTGAATAGCCTGGATTCATAATTGACATAATGTTGCCACCGAAAGAGTAAACAAATTACCTTTGCCGTTTTGATAACTTCGAGGGCCGTCCCGACAGCCCCTTTCGCGAATGGAATAGGTGTACCATCCAGCAACTTCTCCAGCAAAGTAAGGGACACCTGAACGCCTCCTAACGTAGCCACCCCTGCCGATTGTATGGAGGGACTCTTAGAAGGTTTCGGAATCGAGAAGATACCCATATCGGTGGTTCACCGAGCACTATAGGTGGCGAGGGTCCAGGGTCAGTTGTGGCTTGGATGTGTGTAGATATGTTCAATAAATTGAGGAATAGTAGCGCATTCAAGAAGCAGTCCTCTTCCGAGTACGAATAGCCGAAAGGAGGAGGTGGTTGTGTTAAGGTCGTTATCGGTAGAGGTATCACAATAGATACCACTTGGCACTTCACGTGACGCGCATAGACACGCCAAATGATAGCAAACAATGAGGACTAAACATAGTAGAACTCCCACGCCTTATTTTACCTATTTAAGCTCAATCTCACTGCAGTCTCCCTCTTCTTCTTTAATCACCATCACAACTACACTTTCCACCGCAAATTCAATCTGGGGACGGGTCGACGCTGCCATTTGTCTGGTACGCGCTTCCTTAGATGCTCTTTGCCTCTTGCCCGTGGACCCTCAAGACCCCTCCATCGCTTCTTTGTCGTGAAGGGTCTCCGTGGACAGGTCGACGCTGCCCTTCATACGAAGTCTGGTGTGCGCTTTTCTAGACGCTCTGTACCTGATGAGGTTGCTTTGGCCGGGATTGGGACTGAGATGATCAAAAGCAAGTATCATCCCTCATCGCATCAGTCCGAGCTTTAGCGACGACATCCAAGAATTGCGATATGTGACCCGGGACTGCATTCACTGGGACCTCATTTTTCAAACGTATTTCTTCCGGAATATTATTTGCTCATCTATGATTGATGAGGTAGTTTGGACGCCAGGGTGGGCGTCCGGTATCGAGGTTTGCTTTCCATCTACAGCAGCATCTGATATTGGTATTTTCTTAGTCAAGGATGTTAGGCGCGGGATGAAAGAATATTGATGCTCTACGCCTATGCCTAACTATAATGTATATACCGCCTTGAATGTATATGTGTTTGTCAATGGCTGGTCTGCATACTGCGTTAAGAACCACCACGACGTCAGGCACATGGGTGCATCGCCCGAGCCATCATCGTACCTCTTGGCAACCAATCAGAATGATGCGACGGGCTTGATTCAACCCTTTGTCAACCCCCAGTGTCTCTGACGTCGTTTTCGAATATCCATCGAACACTTCACTCCTCCGTTTCTTCTTTGCTCCTCACAGCGCGCTCGACAGCCTCAAGGGTCCAACCCCTAGACAAAATTGGGAGGAAAGGTTCTTATTAGGCAGACCATTATGTGATAGATGATTGTGATAAACTTGTTCGGGCTGACAAGTTGGTGATCCCCTGCTGCTCATCCAGCCATGCCCACTACTAGTCAATATTCGAACTAGCGGAGCACAACCTCAGTGTCCGTACAATGCCTATAGATAGGGTGTTAGTAAGTGTATTCTTACTAATGGATATGACTCTCTTAGTGCCAGAGCCAAGGGCGTGAATGGCAATGCGGACCGTCTGGCGAATCTTATGCAAAACGTTATCCGTGGACACTGCTGGTCAAGCTACTTGTAGCCGATTGTGTACGTTGCGGCATTGACTAGGACTACAGTTATATGCGGAGAAAAGCTCGAGGCCGGCGATCGCGGTTGCTCATGCTGCTGAGCAAACATTTTATATAATCACTCAGTCAATTCTCAACTCCTTTACTCCTTCGATAATCAAAATATCTTCGATGTCTCTGCACCACTGTCCACCGCTCAGCATCATCTATCGCCATTGTCCTTCCTGGGATGCTCTGAACCTATCCAATGCAACGGTCGTGTTTCAGAGGATCAGTCACCAGTACTTGTACGCTCTCTTCTCTCCGTGTTGTTTTGCACAACTCATTCATGTTTTTCTCTCATCAGAATGCTTGGCTTCATCCCATGCAAAATATTTCGTTGTCATCCTCCTATAGTCACCTTTTCCCCAGGCCCAATCTTCAATACCGGTCGGCCCTGCTCAGTTGGACTGGTTCGCATTTCTGTTTTTGCTCAAGACTGACGTTGTTCCACCCCATTTCCAGCTGAAGTCATTTTCGATTATCCGGGACTGACTTTAAACTCTGCATTAAAGGAGTGATTGTGATCCACTCTGCTATTGCAACCACATTAACGACCAGGGATATGGATATCATAGCGAACTTCGGAAGAAGCTAGTGAGAGATAAATGCGGTGGGTATCTTGGTTGGTGAACCCAAAATGAATCAAGCTACTATATTTCATGTCAACTGTTAGTTTGTTACCATGTAATGACCCTTATATAGAACGAATGTCACTTTATTGTCGAATAATCGTGGGTCGAAACCTCACAATAACTCGTCTTCAACCATATTCTTTGCAAGGATATGAGGTCTTGACATTTGTGAAGGGAGGTTGGGTAGTGCGATAATAACTCGAACGACAGCACTGTTTTCTGCCCTGAAGGTTTTTGGAACATTAGGCCTTTATTCTGAAGTAGTGCTAAAGTGTACAGACTTGACTAAATGAATTAACTATATTCTGCAGCAGCACGACTCTCCTGCTCAGTTTGAGCATCAAGTCCATATCCCCAAGCCATAATAGTTGCACATACGGCAAATTTTGCTGAGAGATTACCTAGTCTACTTTTTCGCCGCTATTACGTGCTTTCAGTGCCAATGCTATCTCTTCGGCGCACTCAGCAGCCTCGTGCTTCGTGCTGCCAAGGGTAGAATATGTCGTTCGGGCCTCCTCCAATAGTTCAATGGCGTGATCATATCGGCCTTGCAGTCGAGAAATCTTTCCGAGGGAGCTGTTGCAACCAGCAAGGCCTAACGAAGTGTAAATGCTAGGCTCTTGCTGACTGAACGATAGCTTTGCTTGCTCCAACAGGGATCGAGCAGTATCACACTCGCCCTGCATACGATGAATATCTCCAAGCAACCTGCGAGAATCATTAATGCCTTGAGAAATACCTAGTCTCCTATATTCATTCTCCACTTCCTCTGCAGCACGACGAGCCTCGTCATACCGCCCTTGCCTAAATAGACTATGGCCCATGGATAACAGAGAATCTGCGGTACCTAATTTCTCTCCCCATTTGATATATTGAACCCTGGCTTCTTCCGCGGCTGAGTATGCTTCAACATATTGACCTTGATCGTAGTGGATGTCGCTCAACACCTTGAGTGAATTGGCGATCCCTAGAGGGCTATGTAGCTTGATATACATAGCTTTGGCTTCTTCCGCAGCGGAGGTGGCTACCTCGTACCCTCCTTGTGCACGATACATCTTGCCAAGTGATTGGAGGCAGTTTGCAATGCCAATTCCACTCTGCACTTGAAGGAACATAGATTTTGCCTCCTCCAATGTAGACCGAGCCACTTCAAAATTTCCTTGGGCTCCATGGACTTGACCAAGTATCATGAGGCAATCGGCAGTTCCGCCGACATCACCAAGTTCCCTGTAGTAGCTTATCCCTTCTTCCAATTTGGAGCAGGCTTTATCGCATTTATTTTGCAACCGTAAGATATCGCCCATGATCCATAGGCAATGTGCAGCATTGATCTTGTTATTTGCTTTGATATATCCGTCGATTGCTTCGTCAAGGGCAAACGAGGCTGCGTCATACTGGCTTTGGTATCGGAGGGAGTCGGCATAATTGTGCAGACAAAAGGGTAGAAGATCGGATCTTGAATGTCTAGCCACCTGAATTGCTGCTTCGATGACGTTAATGCGCGGTTGAGTGAAATTGAGGTAGTATGAATATGCAGATGCAGCAGCGATCGCATTCTCCTTGTTGTCTGCGTGCTGGAGTGCATCTACGATTATGGATTCTAGATTGATCTCTTCTCTCGATAGCTCCGGTAGAGCCTCAACAAGAATCGATCCTCTGCAATTATTCTCCGCTTCGTCTGCCAATTCGTAGTACGCATGTCGTAGGGCTTGGAGAGGGCCATCCGCAAGTGGGTGATATAGCGAGACGTATGATCTAATCGGTGAAAGCATATATACGACAGTCTTGTCAGGACTGTCGTATACTAGTGCCGCAGTCCGAAGGACCCGTAACGCCCCTTTCCAACCCGGAATCGATGGACAAATCGAAGGAAGTAGTGTCAGAGATGCTCCTCCGGGTAGCTTTGCGAGAACGCTGAGGAGCGGGATAGCATCTCCATTCGTCCTTACAGGTGAGCTTATCAACGACAATCGAATAGAGACTTCGATACTGCTTGTGCGATCTCCACCCGGCTGGCTCAATAGCTTCACCTGTTCCTGCCTCCATTGTGATAACAACTCCGCAATAGTTTCTCCCACCTCTGCGAGCTTTGCCATTAAAGTAATAGCTAACGGCATGCAATCTAGCTCGTGGAGGAGTTCCGGTAGATTGGGATCTCCTTCGCTATCAGGGCTAATTTGCACGAACGCCTCTTGTGCTGGATCCATTTCAAGAGGCGTAAGTGGTGGGAGGCGAGGAGAGGTCCAATCAATTAGATTAGATGCAGGGTGCTGAATTCCCCTCATGGTGAGGATTAACGAAACGGTAGGGATAGATGCGAGTCGAGAGAGGATATTCGCGATCGCTGATCGCTCGCCTTCGATGTCCCAGATTGTTTCGAAGTTATCGAAGAGAACAATCTGAAGCACACCTGATTCCTCCAAAGCAGCAATTATTTCACTGAATCGATCGTTGGATGTTGAGGGGGGAAGACCGAGGCTTTTTGCGATGAGCTCGCTAAAGAGTGGAACCGAGGTTGCTTGTTCGCAGGGTACCCATCGGCGATTAAATCCGAATCGTTCGATGATGCGAGCATCATGAATTGCCTTGAGAGCCACAGACGTTTTTCCCATGCCACCAGGACCCAGAATGGCGACTCGAGTGGAAGTACCTGAGAGGAGAAGTCGTACAACTTTCTCTATATAACTGTGTCGACCAAATATTTTTGGACTGGCTGGCATGAAAGTTGAAGGAAGGCTAGAGGATGGAAGTTAGAATTAGAACAAGAGACATCATGACTCCACATACCTCAAGGGAGTGTCGCCGCTGATCTATTCCGCATATTGATCAGATATAGCAAGACTGCGTAGTAATGGGCTTACCTTGTCTTGCACAACATCCCGAATTTTAGCTAAGTCTTCTTGAATTTTTGCTTGACCATCCTGGATTTTGGCTTCAATTTTGGCCTGTCCGTCTTGAATTACCATCCGGCTTTCTCGCAGTTCATCGCGCAGCTGCTCATGTCGCTCTAAATCCTTTAAACATGAATCAACCTTGGATGTAACCTAAAGTATCACAGCCCTGTGAGCAACTGCCAAGGACATCAAACTCCCCAAACTTGCCTGAAACTCCGCTATCGCCCATTCGAGCTTAGTCGAGCATTCCTTTAACTTCTCCGTATTATCAAAATGGTATAGAATAGCTTTGGCAATGCTACTAGAGCTTCGCTTGCCGACCCGTTTCTCAATGATCCTTATTTCGTCGAGTACCTCCTGGAAATTCCTACAACGTCACGTTAACTTAAGACAATGCAAGTGTAACCCTGCTGCAACGAACGTGGAAAGCCTTTCTATTGCTTGCTTGAGATAACTTGGTATCTCTTTTTCTGACTTTCCTTTTAGAGAATCGAGGATAACAATCAGAAGAGACGTCGTCCGTTTGATGAGATTATCACAATCTTCCCTATCAGATTGGATGCCCTAGATTTCCGTATGAGATGAGATGGAATTGATAACCACAGAAGGAATACCTTTGCGATCTTTATTACTTCAAGCGCTGTTCCGACGGCGCCTTTGACGAATGGGATAGATGTACCATCCATAAGCTTCTCCAATAAAGTAAGGGATACTTGAACGCCTCCTAAAGTAGCCACTCCAGCTGATTCAAGTCTTGAAGGTCCTTTGGGAGATTTAGGAAGGGAGAAGATGCCCATACTTGTGATAACGGGCTGGTGTCGCCAAGAGCGGTCGGGTGGCGAAAATCGATGGACTAGGAGATTGACGCCTTGCTTAAACCAGTTGATTGAAATAACCGTGTAAAACGAGTTGTCCTTTAGATATGAGAGCTCGATCCCGGTGGTGGATGTGAGGATCTTATCGATCAAAGTGGAGGAGTTACGATAGTCCCAGCATCACGTGCTTAGATACTTAACTGGGCATCCTCCAGTGTACTTAGTCCCAATTGTCTTGATCAGCGGGTTCTATATAGAGATTCTGAGGATAGATAGGAAAGCGCAAAGAGTTGAAAGGCAAACCAAAATGAAAAATTCCGATCTTCGCCAAGCGTGACCGCGTGACAGAATGCACTCGGCTCTCTTCCGTTCGGCACAACATGGGCTGCTCGAAAGGACCCTGGGTAGAAGCTTAGGAGCGGATCAATTGCTGATCCTCTGAGCTTGTACTTATCAGTGATGCAAGTTATGATCAGCATCAACTAGTCGATGCATTCCGTTGGACTACCAACATACATGGATGAGCATTTGAGGAAGTTGTTTCCCTTCACCTCGCCAAACAAACCTTCGATATTATCACATCAGGGTCGCGACGCCCATCCTTGTCGCCCTCGAACACCCTCCAATTCGTCATCTTGAGGCTTGTCCAGACTCTCTGACCATCCATCATCAATGTTGCCCCTCGAAAGCTCCAAACACCTTGAATGGAGTATTCATGTTGCTGAGGGTATTGACAACTCGGTCCGTGCTTCGCATTCCGTTTTCCTTGGTCGTGCTGTACTCACCACCTTCCATCCCGGTCCTTATCCAAATGTCGTGTTTCATATCATGCGATCCTCAATTTCTGCTTTGACACTGTTGATTACCCCATATTTCGGATCTTCTTCTGGGATCATATGTTAGGCTTCACGGAGGCACGTGCTGAGTAAATTGCATCCTCCTCAAGTTGGTGGAGACTCGTAATGCGGAAAGAACCTCAGTCATCGTTCTTGCATGTGCCTTTTTCTGACATGGTCCAGTTTGGGTGGGCTATGAAACCTATCTTGGGAGACGTACGTTCAACATCCACCGGGTTCGATGTTCATCGAGAGTTCTCTCCTCGGATCTAGACGGTTAAAATCAATGTTTCCCGCACATGGGACCGTCTCATCCTCCAGTTGGGCCATTTATCACTTAATGCGGGTTACCTATTCATTCAGGCACAGCGTAATCACGTCTGTGGCAAGCAGGATCTACAGGGTAACCCTATTTTTAGGAGATAGGTATGTCTCGAGTCGTTGCACAATTTTCAATAACCCGATGAATCTTCGGGTTCCCCTATGATCACCAAGTGATGTGTATGATTGAGTCTCGGTGGTTGATCTTAAAGAAGGGCATTGTTGAGGGCAGCTCGTTTGCACGACCAAGGCGTTTTGTGGTTAATTAAAGAAATCTGTGTAGTGCGATACTGTACCAAGTACTTAAAACAAACACAGCTGCTCCCTGCCATTGTATCTGCAGAATGATATTGTGCATTGTGATACAGTAGTGCGAGTTACAGGATTGATTCGTACTGGGGACAGCCCACTACTACGTGCCTCATCCTCTATTGGAATGGAATAATGGCACATAGAGCAAAAGTTACAGAAAGATCAGACCCCTTCTTCACCACTATCACGGGCCTTAACAGCCAATACTATCTCTTCGGCACACTCCTCGGCATCCTTTTTCCTACAGCCTATCGTAGAATATGTCGTTCGGGCCTCCTCCAGCAGTTTAATGGCATCGTCATATTGGCCCTGCAGTCGAGAGATTTGTCCGAGGGAGCTATTGCAGTCAGCAACGCCCAATGAAGTGTAAATACTGGGGTTTTGCTGACTGAACAATGACTTTGCTTGCTCCAATAGTGAGCGAGCTGTTTCATACTCGCCCTGCATACGATGAATATCCCCAAGCAACCTACGAGAATTGCCAATGCCTTGGGGAAGGCCTAGTTTGATATAGTCCTTCTCCGCTTCCTCCGCACGACGATGAGCCTCATCATACCGCCCCTGCCTAAGTAGTATATCACCTAAGAACAATAGAGTGGCCGCAATACCCGATTTGTCGCCCCATCTAATATATTGAGCCCTAGCCTCTTCCGCGGCTGAGTATGCTTCAGAGTACTGGCCTTGATTGTAGTGGACGTCACTCAACACCTTGAGTGAATTGGCGATGCCCAGCGGGATATTCATTTTGATATACGTCGATTTGGCTTCTTCGGCAGCGGAGGAGGCTGCCTCGTACTCTCCTTGTGCATGATACACTGTGCCAAGATTTTGGAGGCAGTTCGCCATGCCTAATTTATTCTGCCCTTCAATGTGGAGCGATTTCGCCTCCTCTAATGCAGACAGAGCTATTTCGAATTTGCATTGAGCTTGATAGATTAGTCCAAGTTGAGATAGGCAATCGGCAGTTCCGCCTTGCCAGTCTAGTTCGGTGTATAGGCCCTTTGCTTCCTCCACCATGAGGCAAGCCTCGTCCCATTTATGCTGGTCTCCTAACATATCGCCAATTGACCATAGGCAGTATGCAGTGCTGAACTTGTCATGCACTTGGGTGTACCTATCTCTTGCTTCTTCGAGAGCAAGAGAAGCGGAATCATATTGGCTTTGATAGCGAAGCGTCTCGCCATAAATTTGCAAACAATCCGCTAACAGAGTGGACTCTGTCTTTCTAGCCACTTCGATTGCTGCTTGAATGATGTTAACGCGGGGTTGACTGAGATTGAGATAACCGGAAAACGCGGCTGCAGCGGAGATAGCACCGATCTTCTCATCCGCGTTATGGAGCGCATCTAATATGATGGACTCCAAGTTGATCTCTTCTTTTGATAACTCCGTTAGCAGCTCGACAAAATTCGAGGCTCCATGGTATGTATTCCCTGTCTCTGCCAATCCGTAGTATGCATTTCGGAGATCTTGCAGAGGCTTATATGCAAGCTCATGATGGAGCAAGACATATGATCTAATCGGTGAAAGCATATGTACTGCAGTCTTGTCAGGACTGTCGTACACCAATGCTGCAGTCCGGAGAACTCGCAACGATGCTTTCCAACCCTGAATGGAGGGGCAAATTGTGGGAAGTCGTTCCAAAAACGCTCCACCAGGCAATCTTGCCAGAATACTGAGAAGCGGGATAGCATCTGCATTCAACCTCACTGATGAGCTCGTGAGGGACAAGCGGATGGAGACTTCAATACTACTCGTGCGATCTCCGCCTGGCTGACTCAGCAGCTTGACTTGCTCCTGCCTCCATTGTGACAGCAATTCTGTGACGCTTTCTCCCACTTCCGCAAGCTTCGCCATTAGAGTGATCGCTAACGGCATGCAATCTAGCTCTCGAAGGAGTTCTGGCAGATGCGGGTCTCCTTCGCTGTCTGGGCTAACTCTCACGAATGCTTGTTGAGCTGGGTCCAACTCCAGAGGGGTGAGCGGTGGAAGACGTGGGGATGTCCAATCAATGAGGTCCGATGCTGGGTGCTGAATGCCCCTCATAGTAATGATAAATGAGAGGGAAGGAATGGATGCAAGTCGGGAAAGGATGACAGCGACGGCTGACTGTTCTCCTTCAAGATCCCAGATTGTCTCGAAGTTGTCAAAGAGAACAATCTGAAGTACCCCTAATTCCTCTAAGAAGGCTACTATTTCGCTGAACCGATCGTTGGATGTTGATGGAGGAAGGCCGAGGCTTTTTGCAATGAGCTCGATGAATATTGGAAGTGATGTTGCTTGTTCGCAGGGCACCCATCGACGGTAAACGCCAAACCGCTCGATGATGCGAGGATTATGAACCGCCTTGAGAGCCACGGAGGTTTTGCCCATTCCTCCGGGACCGAGGATGACCACTCGTGTAGAGGTAGCCGAAAGGACAAGATAGATGACTTGATCGACGTAATTCTGTCGTCCAAATATTCTCGGACTTGCCGGCATTACGGTTGGCGAAACCCTTGAAGATGAAATTCAGAGGTCTGTGGCAGGGAGATCAGAGGCATACGTACTTTGAAGGCGAACTCGTCTAGGGGCATGTATGTTAGATGACATTGAAGGTTTTCGATGACGAGCGTACCTTGTCCTTCATGGCCTCTCGTATTTCAGCCAAGTCCTCTTGAATTTTAGTTTGTCCATTCTGGATTTTAATTTGTCCATCCTGAATCCTCGCCTGGCCCTTTTCCATCTCTGTCCGACCTTCTCGCAGCTCCATTCGCAGCTCCTCGTGTCGCTCCAAATCCTTCAAGCATGAATCTACCTTAGATGTAACCTATCACACAGTTCCATTTGAGACCTCGTTCGAAGCATATATCTAAACGAGACCTTGCCTGAAACTCGCTTATCGCCCATTCGAGCTTTGCTGAACATCCTCTCAATTTCTCGGTATTGTCAAAGTGATATAAAATGGATTTGGCAATGCTCGCTGAGCCTTTTTTTCCAACTCTTTTGTCAACGACTTTGAGCTCGTCCAGGACCTCTTGAAAATTCCTGCAGGGAAAGGTAAGATCTCTAAAAGCATGAACCATATTCAACTCACGTTGAAAGCCTTTCTATTGATCGTTTAAGATTACTAGGTATCTCCTCTTCCTTTTTTCCCCTAAGAGAGTCCAGAATAACTATCAGGAGAGACGTCGTCCGCTTGATGAGATTGTCACAATCATCCCTATCAGATTGGATACCCTAGATTCCCGTTTAAGATGAAGATGCGATAATACATATGGAAGGAGTACCTTCGCGATCTTTATCACTTCAAGCGCTGTTCCGATGGCGCCTTTAGCGAATGGGATAGATGTACCATCCATGAGCTTCTCCAGTAGAGTAAGGGACACTTGAAGACCTCCTAAAGTAGCCACTCCAGCTGATTCAAGTCTTGAAGGTCCCTTGGGAGATTTAGGAAGGGAGAAGATGCCCATAGTTGTGATGATGGGCTGATGTCACTAAGAGCAGTCGGGTGGCGAAAATCGATGGACTAGGGAATTGACTCCCTGCTTAAGCCAGCGATTGGAATTGCGCTGTAAAAGGAGTTCTCTTTTGGATATAAGAGCTCAATCTCCGTCGCCGTCGCAGGTGGATCTGAGAATCGATCAGAGAGAGATATGAAAGTTGAATTTTGCGACGATCCTAGCATCACGTGCTTGTATACCTAACTGGGATCATGACTGGGATCCCCTAGAATACCAGCCACAATCATCCTGATTCCTGTTGCCCATTGGACCGTTATATAGAAGCATATGAAATTCTGCGTGAATGATAGGAAAGTGTGGTGAGCCAGTAACTTTAGGTCCGAAATGAAATTCTGATCTTCTGCAAGGCGTGACCGCGTGACAGAATGTTTTGAGGCGGAAGATTAGGTCACCAACGACATTAATGGCTACTCACAGCTTGGTATCAGTCATTGTGATTAGCATCAACTTTTTGATGCATTCCTCCATGTGAGTCGCTAAGGAAATTGTCCGCCTCACCTCGCCAAACAAACCTTCGATGTTATCACATCAGGGTGTCGCGAACGCCATCCTTGTCGCTCGTCCAATCCGTTTCCCCCAGACTCTCTTACCATCCATCATCACTGTTGAGCCTCAAAAGCTCCATTTGCCTTAAGCGTGCCATTCAGTTTGCTGTGAGTACTTTGTACCCTGCTCTCCTCCATGCACTCACCTTTCATCCCAGTCCGCATCCAAACGTCAAATTTTCCTTTCGGTTTCTGCTTCATCATTGTTTCTGAGCCTGATCTAGCTAACAATGCACCATATTTTCGGTTCCCGTTTTCAAGATTCCGGGATCAAATGTTGGGCTTCATGCACGCACCAAGTAAATGGAACACTCAACCTGGTGGAGACTAGCAATGCGGAAAGAAGCTCAGCTGCATGCACCATGTTCTGACATGGTACAGTTCGGGTCAGTACTCCTTCCTATGGAATCCGTCTTGGGCCTGCTTTCAACACTCGCCGATTTCAATGTTCATCGAGAATTTCTCTCGTCAACCAAATCCAAACGGTCCGAATCCTCAGGTTTAGTATCTCCTGAGCATGGAATCATCTCATCCTCCAGTTGAACCTAATATCTAGCGCTGGTTGTGCTATCTATTTAGATACAGCGTAATCGTGTCTGTACGACATCTGCAAGGTAAGTCAATAGGCATATCTTCCTGACGATTTTTCATGATTTGTTATGTTTGCAGAAGAAACTTGCTCCACCTAGTGCAACACAATGACTGCCAAAGCCCAAGCTATGTTTGGGATAGCTTGAGTCCGTCTTCCTAATCGGCCGGTTCTCGATTTCCATTCACGGATTTTTCCCCCTCAACGTCTATATCGAAAGGTCCATATTGCAGTAATCCATTTTTGGTCTGCTTTGGGGGTAGCCTCCGCTTACATTGTAATCACCTTAGGTGGCCCTGCCGACAATTTTCTTGCCTACTCCGCCGTGGTAGCGGACCTGAACAAATTCAACGTTAGTTGCATGTTATGCCAATCTGATATTGCATTACGCTCCTGATTTTAGGCAACTTTGGGAACCAAGGAATGCTAGGATGGCCACAAACCCTTTAGAACTCGGTTCATAGTCAGCGTCCATCTTAGAAATTTGCCAGTAGCTCTTCGTTCTGATAGAAACTTTTTTCTTTCATAGCGTTTGATATGGGGCACGAAAGGATGGTCCTTGCCTCATTATTTCTGAGGGATTCATGCGCTAATTATCCAGATCTCATCTCATCGTATGTGGGTCGGTAAATCAAATCAAACTAGTTCCAGCGCGATAGGACTCATGCTAATGCCTAGGTCCTGTTTCTGCGACAATGCGATTCCCACCTTGGATGTCTCCGAAACTATCAGACATCGGTAACTGAAGAAGAGTGGACTATTACTTCTCCGAAAAAGATTCCTCTGATTTGGGAGGGCGTAGTAACCTGATGATGGTGTGCACCGTAAGGCATTTCTTTGAATTGCCGCATCAATTACTTGCTTATTAATAATGCCCGATACACGACAGCCTCACTGCATTTCACTGAAACTGAACATAGAATATCCCGATTTTTGGGAAATAGGTATGTCACGAGTCATTGTACAATTTTATGGCTCACAAAATCACCCAATGAATAGGTGTTTTACTTCGTATTCCTGTATATCACCAAGCGAAGCATTTCAATGATGCCCCGGCGGCTAATCTGAAAGAAGGCATTGATGACGGCAGCGCTTTTGCATGACCTAGGCGTTTGGTAGTTAATTGAGGAAATTATGTAGTGAGGTTTTTGTACCTGGTATCTAAAAACAAATACAGCTGTCTCCTGTCTTTGATATCTCCGGAATGATATAATACGTTGTGATAAAGTAGTGCGGGTTACAGGACTCATTCGTATTGGGAACAACCCACAGGATGCTGTTCGGCTAAGTGCTACGTCCCTCATCCTCTATCATAATGGAAAAATGGCACATAGGGCAAACGTTACAGAAAGATCAGACCACTTCTTCATTACTGTCACGAGCCTTAACAGCCAATACTATCTCTTCGGCACACTCCTCGGCATCCTTTTTCCTACAGCCTATCGTAGAATATGTCGTTCGGGCCTCCTCCAGCAGTTTAATGGCATCGTCATATTGGCCCTGCAGTCGACAGATTTTTCCGAGCGAGCTGTTGCAGTCAGCAAGGCCCAATGAAGTGTAAACACTGGGGTTTTGCTGACTGAACAATGACTTTGCTTGCTCCAATAGTGAGCGAGCTGTTTCATACTCGCCCTCCATACGATGAATATCCCCAAGCAACCTACGAGAATCGCCAATGCCTTGGGGAAGGCCTAGTTTGATATAGTCCTTCTCCGCTTCCTCCGCACGACGATGAGCCTCATCATACCGCCCCTGCCTAAGTAGGATATTACCCAAGGACAATAGAGTGACCGCAATACCCGAATTGTGGCCCCATCTAATATATCGGGCCCTAGCCTCTTCCGCTGCTGAGTATGCTTCAGAGTATTGACCTTGACTGTAGTGGACGTCACTCAACACCATGAGTGAACTTGCGATGCCCAGTGGGTTATGTAGTTTGATATATGCCGATTTGGCTTCTTCGGCAGCGGAGGAGGCTGCCTCGTACTCTCCTTGTACATGATAGACTACGCCAAGTATAAGGAGGCAGCTCGCAGTCCCTATTTTATTCTGCGCTTCAAGCAAGAGCGGTTTCGCCTCCTCTAATGCAGACAGAGCTATTTCAAATTTTCCTTGAGCTTGATAGATATATCCAAGTAGAGATAGGCAGCTGGCAGTTCCGTCTTGCCGATCTAGATCGGTGTATAGGCGCTTTGCTTCCTCCACCATGAGGCAAGCCTCGTCCCATTTATGCTGGTCTCCTAACATATCGCCAGTTGACCATAGGCAGTATGCAGTGCTGAGCTTGTCATGCACTTGGGTGTACCTATCTCTCGCTTCTTCGAGAGCAAGAGAAGCCGCGTCATATTGGCTTTGATAGCAAAGGGTGTCGCCATAAATCTGCAGACAATTCGCTAACAGACTGGACTCTGTTTTTCTAGCCACCTCGATTGCTGCTTGAATGATGTTAACGCGGGGTTGACTGAAATTGAGATAATTGGAAAACGCGGCTGCAGCGGAGATAGCACCAATCTTCTCATCCGCGTTATGGAGCGCATCTAATATGATGGACTCCAAGTTGATCTCTTCTTTTGATAACTCCGTTAACATCTCGACAAAATTCGAGGCTCCATTGTATGTATGCCCTGTCTCTGCCAATCCGTAGTATGCATTTCGGAGATCTTGCAGAGGTTTATATGCAAGCTCATGATGGAGCAAGACATATGATCTAATCGGTGAAAGCATATGTACTGCAGTCTTGTCAGGACTGTCGTACACCAATGCTGCAGTCCGGAGAACTCGCAACGACGCTTTCCAACCCTGGATGGAGGGGCAAATCGTGGGGAGTCGTTCTAATAACGCTCCACCAGGCAATCTTGCCAGAATACTGAGAAGCGGGATAGCATCTGCATTCGACCTCACTGATGAGCTCGTGAGGGACAAGCGGATGGAGACTTCAATACTGCTTGTACGGTCTCCGCCTGGCTGACTCAGCAGCTTGATTTGCTCCTGCCTCCATTGTGACAACAATTCTGTGATGCTTTCTCCCACCTCCGCAAGCTTCGCCATTAGAGTGATCGCTAAAGGCATGCAATCTAGCTCTCGAAGGAGTTCTGGCAGATGTGCGTCGCCTTCGCTGTCTGGGCTAATTCGCAGGAACGCCTCTTTGGCTGGGTCCAACTCCAGAGGGGTAAGCGGTGGGAGACGTGGGGATGTCCAATCAATGAGGTTTGATGCTGGGTGCTGAATTCCCCTCATGGTGATGATAATTGAGAGGGA
>WSTZ01000211.1:0-17257 GCA_019632295.1 Tulasnella sp. 418 | reverse complement strand
TGAATACCTGGACCTTTCAACTTGCTAGGCCTTCCAACACGACGCCTGTTGTGTATTGTTCTCGGTGACCAAAAGAGGTGCCATGTCCGACATCTCAACATCCGAATCCATCAAAAATCCACTAGAAGACGAAGCACCCAAGGACACAAGAACACTCACGCAATCATGAACACGAATGATAGACTTTTCGCCCCCTTCCGGTCCGAACGGTTGCTGGTCACTTAAAGTTACAAGTAATTTCTTCGGGACTCTCCGTAGGGTTCTTGCGACTAGTCGACTCCGCGGGAACCGTGCAGGTCAAGCAGAAAAGCCATTGAGTATGAATCTCAGGTGGGGATGGCAGTATACTGTCGGGCAACACCTAGCCGTCAACTGTACGCCGGGGTGGTGTTGACAAGAGGCAGCGCTGATTTCCTTCTTGGTATGCTTGGAGCAAGCCCCGGATCTCGGAAATAAAAATCAACCGAGTGGAGCATGTGATGTTGAGACTCCGACTAGAACCGCTTCCGCTCACCCCGTATTGGGAACTAAACCTCCTACGCTATCCCCAACACACAGTTGGGCGTTAACAAGTCTGATTTCTTCAGATTATAACGTCATCTGATCAGAGATGAATGATTGGGGGTGTTTCAGATGTTCTGAGCGAAACGTGGCTTGGGGAAACACGTCAAAAGCATGAGGCTCGTGTGAGCAATAGGAGATGACCTACTTCAGAAGGCCTCACCACAACTCGGTACGGGACCCAGTTAATTATCTCCTCCCCTTACCTCGAAATTCCACCTCTCCGCCACAGGTCAACTGAGATCTGACCCTTGAACGCTCCAGAACCAATCCAAAGACTTTTTTTTCTTGTCCAATATAACGATTATCTCTTACGTTACTATGACCGGAGACCTCCCAATGTCCACCCAGTGGTGCCCAGTGATTGATTCAGCTGCGGCTCTTTCATGCCTTAGTGAATCCCTTTCGGCCTCGTCATTCCCACCGCAGGTCAAATGGGAGATGCAGCGTTTCGTCACGAGGCTTCTCTCCGGTGAAGTCGCTGCTCAGAACGTACAGTACTATCAAGGTGGCAGTGATGCAGACGGTGAAGAGAATTGGAAAGAAAGGACATTGGAAGATGAAGAACAGATTGATTTTGATCAATTGATGGCCATGGAAGGGAGAGAGCCGTGGCCTTACAACGCGTCGCAACTTGTCCGGTAGGTATCACAAATTCTTTCCCATTGTTGTAGATGCTAATGAATTGCAGACCTAGTGGGAGTCTACGCACTGGGGGTGTGAAACTATGGTTCCCTAGTCCTCGGCCGAGCGCGACATTCAAAGAACGTATACTAGACGGCATGTACGATCCAAATGCATCATTCACCCTAAATCTACTCCGTCAACAAGATTTTGACCCTCGAATAGTAAGCACAGCCAGTCTTTCTTTTCGCCATCCCGTTGGTGACGCGTTTGTTTGGCATTTCTAGGATTTTGCATCATCCGTTTTCCCTCTTCCGACAGATGCAGCGCATTCCCCACAAACAATTCTCAGCCCGCAAGTTCTCTCCCTACTCGTATCTTCATTTCGTTCCCGTCTTCTCCGAGCATTGAATGCCGGAGGTGTCCATATATTATTCGGAGGTTGGGATCTCCTTGAAGCGTACAAGAAATCCATACAGGATTCCCATTTCGAGGAACACTCATTACCTGTTTCGATATCTTTTCCAGGGTCAACGGGCACGTGGACTCTTCTGAGATTCCTGAGACCCAAAGGCTCCGATGCCTTCACGAATGTCGTTTTGGACGCTGTAAATCCAGAGAACTTGGTGTTTTACGACCAAGGTCACTGGCAGCGCACTAGATACGACTTCGCTGTTATGCTCTCCAGATCATTAACAGAAAGGTACAGGGAGTGGAAAAAGGGGGAAATCAGGAGGTTGGAAGAGGAGGAGATTGCTAAAGGGCTACTTGTGAATGACGAACAGGAGATCTCCCAGATGGGTATTTTGAGCCGATTGATGGGAAGTCTTGGATTAGGTTGGTGATGTCATCATGTCTTACATCGATAAATAGTTGTGTTATATACCCGTTCCCTGTATAGCTTTGTATTCATAGATTTTACCGAAGTTTTTGTGACATGCGCAACGTGTTACCCGCGGATTGTGATGGCGAAATCTGATAAGATAAGCGGAGTGACGCCAAGCGGAACTTACGGCTAATACCTAAACATCTTTGATACGGTTTGTGCCTGGTCATCTTCGTAACCAACCCCCTTTTAAACCACCCGAGGTCGCAAACTATTTCTTTACACCCTCCCTCCTACATCCCTCTTTGTAAACGACCTCTTATCCATTATCAGATATGAACGTTTCGGTTCAATCGGTGAGTGGAGGCTTCTTTTAGCGCTTGCCCAGGGGCATATTGGCTAACGGCTTAACATTAATAGCCCGCCACCGCGGACCCAGCATTACTCTCTCCATCTCCCTTGGTACAATCGCAGAAAGACGCCATTGAAGAGCCAGAACTCGATCTTACTTTACCTCTTTCAACGTTGCTAAGGGATTCCACCGTACGAGCCCACGATGAGGTTGCGCAGTCAGAAGGGGCGAAAGCTCTCCTCGGCGGCCATTTACCCAAAGACGATTATGTAAAATATTTATTTATGCTCTGGCACTTGTATGAGTGAGTGGTTGAGACAGTCATTTGATTTTTGTCGATTTTACTAATAGTGGTTTTGTCAAAAGTACCCTAGAACATGTATTGGACCTACATGCCTCCCATCCGAGTTTAGCACCAACTTATAATGCCCGACTTCTTGCCCGATCCGAAGCAATCTCAAATGATATCGCGCATCTCCTTGACGTATCATCCGTTTCGCCAGATGAGTGGCAAGCCCACCCCCTTTATCAATCATTCCTTCCGCTTCCTTCCGCACTCACGGCATACACATCACGAATTGAAGAGATATCGTCATCTTCGGATCCCACCCCTCTTCTAGCACATTCATATGTCAGGTATCTAGGCGATCTAAGCGGCGGACAGGTCGTGAAAAGGATCATTCAGAAAGCATATGGCTTGGAGGATTCAGGCTATAGCTTTTACGAGTTCGGAAAGCTTGACGGGTCAAGCTCGGGAGGTGAACTTGCCAACCTAGGAGACATGAAGAAGCTGAAGGAGTGGTTTAGGGCAGGTATTGACTCTGGAGTAACCGAGACTCACCAGAAACGTGAGTTTATGCCATTGATCGATGGTTTCTCCGTGTGATAGTGTCTGATCCCACATTTTCAGTCGCGGTAGCCCGAGAAGCAAGCCAGGCTTTTGAACATAACGGTGCACTATTGTCCGTCTTGGAAGAATCTCCTGACACAAGTCCTTCTACATTGACACCGACGGAATCTGAAGATGAGCAAGTGGAAGCCTCGCCATTGGTCACCACTGTCAAGGGATCGCTTGAAGAGAATCCATCGGGATATGCGCTGCCAGCGTTTCTCTCGTTACTCTTGGCGATGGGCTTGGCCCATTTCATGCTGACTGTTGGAGGATTTACAGGGAAGAAAGGTGGTCAGAAGCTTGAAACCCTGTTTGACTATGTGTCGCATTACCTTGACAGCTTGACGGCTACACTTGGTCTGGATAATATGTGATTTCATACGTCATGTTCCAGAAATGTCCCATTGCTTGGGGCTTGAAGCTCCACCATATTCCACTCCTCATTACGTCTTGGATCTTGATTATGCACTACAATAACATGTAACACATAAGTATATGCTAGTTTCCAAAGCAACCATTGTCTCTAACGAATGAGCCAATAATCACCTTGCAATCGCCGTGAGACGGAGAGTAGTTGTTGTTCCTGGAAGTCGAACCGCCAGTGGTTTCAAGCTGGACTGCGACTCGATTTTTCATTCACTCTTTCATTTCACTCTTCCGCTGTAAATGCCACACCGGAACGCTACTGGGGATGGTTCAATCATTGTCTCTGATGGAACCGCAACTGGAGCGTTGCCGTTGACTTCATTTCAGCTGACATGGCCGGCGGGAGAAGACGTGCCTCATTCAATTCCCTCATTGCCTGCTTATCAACTCACTCCTCCTGCCATCGAAGGCGAAGCACAGGAATATGTCACAGTGCCAGAATCTACGGATGTCGGTGGAGCGTCGTCGACAACGGGGACTCAGACAACAGTCGATAACACTCCTCCTCGACGACCCTCATTTCCACCCAGATTTAGTCGTGCATTCTCCACACCTTCTTCCAGTCAACTTCGTCATCTAAGACATCCTTCAAGAACCGCAGAATCGACAAGGGTCGTCGTTCCCGCAAATCCCTTGCCGCCCCCTCCTCCCGCTGTACCTCCTCATTTTCAAGAACTCGCATTGGAATTGGCTGATTCAGTACAAATGGTCATCCAGACTCTTATCCAACTCTCTCCTCCTCATCTTCTCGATCCAGCAAAAGAACAATTATCTGCATGCACGCTTCAACTCCCAACGCCGTCCGTTTCCGCCCTTCTTACGACAATGAAAAATCTAAATTACATGTCGGCAAATCTTCCTACATTATCCACTCCTTCTCCTCCCAGCAAATCTTCAGGTCAATCTTCTCCAGATGGCGCCGCTGAAACACCACTAATAGCCGAAATTGAAAATGTCAAGAAAGTGGGGTCGGCTGAAGGCGAAGAAATCATCACCAGTTATCCAACATCCTTCGCTACCGATGACTTTGACATTGGTGAAGTCATGCAGAGCGTGGCAGATGTTCTCAGCGGATTGGCGGCTCAAGCGGGTGTAGACCTGGTTCTATTCCATGCCGATGTCGGCATGAAGCATGTTAGCGTGCGTGGAGACGAATGTGGAATATCCTACGCCTTGTGTCATGTACGTGTTCTTTACTTCTCGTTGTCTCTGGAATGTTGTTGACCCTTTGCTTTTTGCCCTCGGTTCCTTGAATTCCGGTTCTATCTTGGGTCATTCCAGGTTCTACGTCAAATCATTACCACATGTCATAAGGGTGATACGATAGAGTTGGGCCTTTACATCTCGGCGCCAATGTCATCTCCCTCTCCAAGGAGGGAATCAACCAGCACCGTCGATGATCGTCCTTCCTCGCCCAGTTTTGTAACTGATATGGCAGGTCCACTCATGTGTACCTTTGATATCACGCACAAATTCGCTCCTCCATCCCACAATATGAGGCCAGCTGGGGACACAGACGCTTCAAATACGCAAGGAAACTCTTTTCCTCGTCCTGCTCCTCAATTCAGTACCCTTATTCTACAACGACTCCTCAGATATGTGAAAGCTACCCTCCAAACGGACGTCCCTCCTTCCAATGGCAAAACGAATCCTTCGACACAACGTTCCTACGAACTCTCTGTCCTCTTATCTCCAGGGAATCCCACCTCGGAGGATATAGTGGACGATACCTCAGAACGGCAACCATTCCCAGGTTTCAACCTTCCCAAAGAACCAACCCTGGATGAACTAGCAAACTTTGTTCAATCAGAGTCCGAAAATGGTCTCAAGGGGAAGAAAGTCGTCTTCCATGCATGCGAAAGCAGTTCCTTTGCCCATCATCTCACAAGCTATCTGACGGTTTGGGGATTGGATGTGTCGCACATGCCGACGGATCATGATTCGGAGGATGCACCATTGACGGACGGGGAGTGGCTTTCCGACTCGGAAAACGAACCTTTTGGTTTGATTGCGCCCAAGCCCCGTCGCCATGCAGGGTCAATGTCTTCAAATGACCAATCTGGGGATTCCTTGAACAAGAAGATATCTCCCATACCAGAATCGTTTGAAGGAGAGATTTTGGCAGCATCCGATGGTGCTGAGTCGGCTGACCACGATTCATCCGGAGAGGACTATGGTTCGGCACGACAAAGGGGATCAAACCAAGGCTATGGTCTGACAGATCTGTCGGAAACGTCATTCGTCATCATTGATGATGACGTGAAGGTGTTACGGAGGAGGTTAAGACAAATCAAGAGGATGGTCGAGATGAGGAACTACCAAGTCTATCAACAACCTGGCATCCATCCCCAAGTACAGAACCTGAAAAAGCGCCCTTCGCTCGCGCCCCACCATAGACCCAAATCATCTCCTGCGGTCAGAATGGTGCCAATGTCGGCTGTCGTTTCTTCACATGCGGTGAACCCAAATGCAGAAGGTGCAGCAGGTCCTGGTGGTGTCAGTACTTCACCTGGTGGAACTCCTCTTCCAACTCCATCTATTACTGGATCACCATCTGCAACCACGCTTCCTGGTTCCGCAACTCCATCCGTAGCAGGTCGCAAAACTCCCACCATCATGATTGACCCCAGTCAGGTCGTTGTGGTCCATTTCACCAGTCTCGCCAATTACAAAGTCGTGAAGGACACCATTCAAGCAATCCTATATAACCAACCGGGAACTGGTTATTTCGGATTTTCACCTGCTTTATCCGCTTATGGTGCAACATCTCCAGGTTGGACGTCCAATGCCGTTCCTGAAATATTGGTTATCCCTAAACCAGCTGGTCCTAGACGCTTCTTGACTGCGCTACATACCGCCGTCAGAAAGCCCTATGTGGATCCGTTCTTCACCCCAATTGCCACAAGCCCTATGAGCCCAAGCACGCATTATGGATGGAACTCAGGTACTGGTGGAGGTCCGCCTGGAGGACCGGTGAGAAATAGCAGCTACATTTCTGCTGGTAGGAAGTCGTCCGGATCTGTATCGTTAAGCAACGGAAGAGTACCTACTCTATCATCAACTACCATTAATGGAGGCACGGTTGCAGCAATATCTCATCCTTCTGCAGAAGGAGGTGAAGCAGTAGACTCGGTACCCCCATCGGCTGCCTCATCAGGACCCGCTGTTCCGATGATTCCAATGTTACCTTCTGGGATGACGGGTAACAATAATATGGGGCTCTATACACCACTTCCACCGTCTCCCATTCCTCGGGAATCTCTGGAGTACTTTGCAGAAAACACAGTCAGTCCTAGCGCTGGAATGCTGTTACATAGTCCGGATGGACGACCCGCAGGAATCTACTTCCAACCTCAGAGCAGTCGCAATCACGCCGCCGCAATGTCCAGTAATATTCATAGTGCAAGAAGTGACTCTTCATACTTTGGAAGGAGCATAACTGGAGCCCTTGGGGATGGGAGAAGGACTAGTAGCTCGGGCAGCCACGACGGGATTCCAATGCATGGCACAAGATCTAATTCCATCAACGTACCCAAAACTGGACGGATGTCATCTGCGGGACAAAATGATCTTGCTCATGGTCAGAACGTAGATAATGCAGGGACTGGTATATCACCTCCAAATGGCCCTGTCACACCTGGTGCATCCCAGCCGATTAATGCACGTCATCGGCCCGGTAGTGTCATGAGGGCTAGCTCTACCACATCTGTTGTCGGTCCGCGGAAGCTATCGGTCGGTGGTGACGATCCTGGAAGACCAGCGTTTACCAGAATGCCCTCGGGAACTTCTGGCAATATGCTCGGACGAACACATCCAACTCTTGGGAGAAGAGCAGAATCGATGCCTCCTGCTCAGGATTTGAAATTACCTTTGGCTTTACACTCCGGAATGCCATCGCCCTCCTTGGCCACTACTGGAGATCACGCTTTCTCTTCGTATACAAGTCCAGTTCCTCACACACGGCAATCAAGGAGACCATCTCTTGAACCTTCCACACCTCGAGTTACGGCGGCTTCTCCTCAACCTTCGCCAGTTAGCGCTGTATCCCCTGCGACACAGCCCAATCTGACACCTATCAAGAAAGTTAATAGGCGGTCATCATCCGAAGTGAAAGCTGCTGGTGGATCACCCGTGACGCCTGGTGGTCAACCTAAGAAGAAGGTTGCTCCTGAAGTGGGAAGCATAGTTCCACCAATTAACGTCCTCATAGCCGAAGGTGAATACATTAGGGGATTGTCACGCGTAGTCTGATAACTCAATTAATACTTTGATAGATAACCCTATCAACCAGACCATCTTGTCCACATTCATGAAAAGGAAAAAGATCAAGTATGCCGTTGCCAAGAACGGTCAAGAGGCGGTGGAGAAATGGAAAACCGGGGGATATCACTTGATTTTGGTATGTTGTTTCCGTAAAAAATGTAGGGCAGGAGTCTAATACATATATATTTCAGATGGATATCCAAATGCCAGTGAAGGATGGAATTGAAGCCACGAAAGAGATTCGCCAATTGGAAAAGGAGAGGAATATCGGGATTTTCCCAACCACACCACCTATTGATGCAGGAGAAAATGGAAAAACGCATCCAACCCTTCCAATTCCTACTTCTCCCTACCGATCCTCTGTTATCATCGTTGCTCTCACTGCTTCCAACCTCAAGAGTGACCGAGTCGAAGCCCTTGCTGCTGGATGCAATGACTTCTTAACAAAACCGGTTTCACTGGTGTGGTTGAACAACAAGGTCATTGAATGGGGCTCGATTAAGGTGTTGGAAATGTTCCAAGACCCTGCAACAGCCAAACTCTTCAGCTCCCAATCTGCTAAGACCAAGTCTGTTGCGTCTCACCTCAAGCTGCCTCCGCGTGCTCCATCTCCTATCAACCCTTCTGTGACAGCCGCGGAGGCTGGATCTGAGGGTCCTGGAAGTATGGCTAGGCCATCACTCAATGTCTTGCCTCCGTCAGAGGATGCTGTTCCGCAAGTCGAAGAGCCTTCAGCATCAACCAACACCCCTGAACCAATTCAGCAAGGCCAAGAAACGCCGAAGGATTCCACCACACCCAAGGAATCTGAGAAACCTGATCAAGCTTCATCCATGACGCCTACCACATCCCAGTCTTCGTTCTCTTCCATCCAACATCTCGATGATGAAGCAATCCGTCGTCACATCGCTGAAACACAAAAGCTGGAGGATTGTAAACGGCATTCCAATGCCCCGGTTCTATTGGGCGAGCGTGCCATGAACCCGGAAACCTCTTCGACTTCTATTGCAAGCGTGTTATACAATACTCCACCGATAGGCGGCAGCGATCCAGAAACGATGATTTCTCCCGAGGTTTTTGTCCCAGTATTGGTACCATCAGCAGCTCCAGGACCAGGACCTTCGCCTCCCACTCCCCCACCATCGTCTTCTATCCCTTGACGATACGCCGGAGGAGGGTGGCTCGTCTGGGCCATTTTGTCACCTGCCATCGTACCCCCCTTATTAAACGTGCTACTACCGTGGGTGCGGAGAGCCATCTTCTTCCGGAATCCGACTTGAAAAATCCAAATCACAATCAACCATAGGTTAGCCGCTGCGAACAACCCACACACGTTATTTTTGAATATTAAGATTCTTGTGTTCTTTCTTGACATACATGATGAATGACCCTGCATCTGTACCAGTACCATGTTTTTATCATCCGTCACATTTCTGAAGATTTAAGTCATCTATTTTCTTTGGTTTCTACTCGTTTTTCATGTCTTCTAAGGTACCGAGCGTTGGTGTTTTTTTCTTTGATGTGTTTTCTTTGGGCCGGCACAATATACACGTGTGTCATTCTTGCTTTTACGACTCTTTTGTGTGTTGCTTGCTAAAAGCAGACATAACTGTCATAATATATTCCAGGGGGGATGAGCCATAGACCAAAACTGAAACGAGCGAATAAACAATATAGATAAAAGAGTATGTAGCATGGAAAGAAGGAGCGTTCATGGTCGGAATGTACTTTGTAGAACCAGATCTAGTTGCTATAGGAGTGGATGACCTGTTAGAAGAATCATCAACAAATGCATAAAGGTTTACTTACTCGGTCCATATCTTCCAGCTCCTTGAATGCTGGACCAAACAGTTCTCTAGCTTGGGGATGTAGATCGTCTAAGTTGAGGGTCGGTCCGAACAGTAGTTCATCAACTTGGCTTATCGGGGTTGGACGAGGTGGTTTCTTGGCAGCAGCAGCCAATTCAATTACGGCCATCATCTTAGCCAGCCCAAAGTCATCCTTCATGATCAACGGAGGTTTGTTAGCTTGGTTACTTGACGATGGTGAATGCTGAAGATCGGGACTTGAGGAATCAGACATGACAGATTCGATGGAAGGTTGATGAGGTTGATGACCACTTCGAGAGGATGGGGTAGGCCCACGAGATGACGATGAGTGAAGGTTGTTGATAGGACTGTTGCTCCTTGAAGTCTGCTTGGTATAGTTGCTGCGACTGCTGACTGACATGTCCCCACCTGTGGATGTTGAAGAGGGAGACCTTCTGCCGGCCCCGTCTTGGAGATGCTGCGACAATTTTGGACCAGCTTTGCCATCCTTGATCTTTGCAAAAACCTGGTTGATTGTCTGCTCCATTTCATTCTGAGGCCTCACCAGGACATCCTCCAGGAGATCTGTTTTGGTTGATGATGAGCGTCGTGATCCATCTCTCAAGTTGGAACCCAATCGTCCATTAACCGAGTCGCTATACTGAGCTTTGGAACCTCCCTTGCCGCCATCCCATAATTCTTCCTCAATCAGATCGCTGATATCATACGTTTCACCAACTGGGTCAATGTATGAGTAGCGGACCGTCTCATCAACAACCGAGCGAGTACTCCTAATCGTGCCTTTATCGGGGATCACCAAATCCACACCTTTCTCCGAGTTGCTCTGCGCAGTGAGAAGGGCCCTTTGATTTGCCCTGGACGCTGCTCTCTGAGCAGCAATCAACTCAAGTCGAGAGATGGGTTTGGGCTCCAGCCGTCGATCTTCATCATGTGACATTCGAATATCAATCGGTGGAGGCGACTCTGCCATTTGGGTATATTCGGAGGCCGTTGATTCTGTTGGTGACGAGAGATCGCGATGCAGTTGTTTCAGAGCCAAGTCGTCCAAAGGAGCAGAAAGTCGATTCTTGGAATGTGAAGAGGTTCGATAAGAAATCGCTTTTCTCAATACGAAGACAGGATCTCCATGCTGGACATCATCCATAGTACCCAGTAACTGACTTGAATCAAGTGATCGACGACGGAGGTCAGCAGATCGACGGTTGTTGACCTTGAATGCGGGAGGTCTCGTGAAAGCCTCGAGTACCTTGGACGAGGGTTGCAGTTCGCGTTCTGATAGTTGAAATATTAGTTCATCATGATATCATGCCAGTTATGACATTACTCACCAGGCTCTCCAGGTGACACCACTGCCAAACCATAACGAACACGACTGCTGTTCCTACGCTTGAGAACTTTATCCTCCACCTCATCTCCTCCATCCACAACACCCTCTTGAATACCAAACATATCCAAGCTCTGCTCAATAACCTCCGCAACAGTAGTATTTTTGGGAATTACGAAGACCTTCTTGCGGTGCGTTTGACTTACACCAGGAGAAGCCGAAGCATTGGTGTTAGCTCTGCTCTGCAGAGAATTTCTGGGTATAATTGCTTCGGTTTGTGGATCAAACACAAGCCCGTCTGGAAGATCCTCTGGGTATATAACGATTTGAAGAGCGAAGCGGGCGGTAGGAGAGCTGAATCTTTCTGCCATTGCACCGGGACCGGTATTGATGGAGAGATGAGGCCGACCAGGTCCATTGACACGCGGACCACCGTTGAGTTTTCCGAGAGTCGACGCAATGGGGTCATTGATTGATACTGAAGAGGCGAATGAGGTGTGGGCCTCATCTTCGCGTGAGGACAAGTCGCCAAGGCTATCTCTGTTGAGATTATCCTCTGCTGTCATGGAGCGATCATTGAGGTCGAGGCTGGAGGTAACATTTGTTTCGGCGGCTGATTCGTCCTCTTCGCTTCGACGAACTTTACGATTCAGATAGAACTTGACTGTTGTATCGTCTGTGAAGTCGTTCATTCCGAGCTTGGTAATAGCTGGATGAGTAGAAAGATTGCTAGAGATACTGCTGATGGAGCTCCGTTTGATGGTAGGAGGGAGCATATTCATCGCGCTCTCTACCAATTCCTCGAAGACCACCAATGGGTGCTCGTCCGGCTTCAACTCTGCCTCCTCTCCTTCATACTGCTTGACAGTTAGATAATAGTCATTCTCATCCTCCCCATGAGGTAAGCGGAAGCGTTGCATCGCTTGCTTAATGAGATCGCTACCAGTTGTTGAGGTGTTGAGCAGGACCGTCTTGAAGGTTGCTTCAGACTGCAGCCTCTCTCCAGCAAACACACGCATAACACTGAGCTCGGGAACCACTGCTCCATCCACAGCTGAAGGAGAAAGAATGAGAGATCCGGGACGACCATTGGGCATCCGACCAAGATTCAAAGAATTCGATGGGGAGAGATGTGTAGACAGATGAGGTTGGGTGGCAGCAGTTTGAAGTCCATAATTGGTGGAAGCATCGGGAGGTGAAGCAGGCGAACGGTTGAGATATTGCTGATACATCATCTGTTGCTGGAGATCGGCTTGTTGCACCCGCATACCATGGGGAGATACCGAAACGCCACGTGCACCAGAATCCTTTGGTTGTGCGGCATTGTTCGTGATAGCAGAACGACGTACATCGCCAGAGTTGGGTGATCGACGGTTGTTCTGAGAAGTTGGAGGTGTGAAGGTAGGATTGTTGTTGTTAATCTCTCCTGGGGAAGCCGTTAGTTGAGATGCGCCTGAATCCTCCGACATGCGTCCAACAGATCCTGTCTCCTCCATTGAAGATACACCAACAGAATTCTTCTTCGAGTCCTTGTCTTTCTTATCCTTCTTCCTGGAGGAGAAGAGTCCACTGAACATGCCACTCTTCTTCTTCTTCTCCTTTGAGCTCTCTCCTCCGCTTTCATCACCATCAGGTGTCGAGCGACCTTTGCGAAGCTTGCCATTGTCGGATGACTTGCTACTCGATTTTCCTTTCTTGGAGCTAACATCGCTTTCATTTCCAGCTTCATCTCTTCCTCTCTTGGCTGTGTCAGTGCTATTCAAGCTATCAGCAGACATCATCCTTTGAGGTGCGGAAGATGTGCGAGTTTGGCTAGAAGCAAGAGCAGAAGATGTGTTCTTGGAGGAAGCTTGAGAGGGATCAGGACCGCGAGCAATAGCAGGAGTGACACTGAGCTGACGAGTTCCAGTTGCCTCTGCTGGATCAACGTGTACACGTTGATTCTGCTGTTGCTGAGATTGGCTGACGTCGTTTTGGCCATTCGATGAGATGCGTTCGCGTGAAGGTTGTGGTCTGACGCCAGACGCAAGTCCAATTCCGAGTTGAGCTTGCTGAGAAGGTGCCTGGGCATTCGTCGGAGCGCCGTTGCCATTGTTTGGTGAACTCCGAATGGCCGATTGTTGGACTTGTTGCGCGTTTGCCGGTGAGCGCCCAGTAGAGCGCAATGCGGACTGAATTTCGCCACCATTAGACGCCTGTTGTGACTGCTGTTGCGGGGCGGTGATCGTGGTTGTGACCTTTCGTTGCTCTTCCTCAGCAGCTCCATCCTCCCATGACATTCCATCGTCCGGCTCCATCCCCTCCAGACCATGCTGATCCTCCTCCATACCTTCAGCCTCGTCATAACTCTCGTATTCATCTTCTTCCCATTCCTCCTCTGGTTCGTCGCCCCATAGGAATGGTGGATAATGGAAAATAGATGAACCTGTGAAAATGACGGTCTTGGTTGGCGGTATTGCCTGAGGCGATGTACGAGCCATCTGAGCACGAAGACGTTCTCTATTCGCCCTCAGATCTTCTTGTCGCTCAGCATAAGTAGCAGACGCAAGCTGTATGATAGCATATCAGACCAGACCGATCACCGGATCCTTAGTCAAAGTAACAATTCACTCACATCAACGTTTCTATGCTTGTTGAGCCTGGCCAAACGCTCGAAAGGAGTCTCGATATTCTCAGCTGGGATGTAGCCGACTTCCTGCGTCTTGAGTACGCGCACTAACCACCAGTAGCTATTGCTGTCGTCCATCAAAACCAAACTGTCCCCTTTGACTACATTTGCCTGACCCTCCACGGTAGCGATGAATGTATGCAAAGAGTAGACAAGGTCAAAGTCAATAGACTCGTTGGGTATTGAGAGAGAAGAAGAGCCATCATCCTCATCGTCGATAAAGTCTCCTTGCTCGTCGCCAGAATCGTCCTCCATGACTGAATGTTGTTCCTCGGACATGTAATGCTGTTGATGATGTTGATGATGACCGTAATCGTCCTCGTCCTGTATCTCAAAGGTGTCTTGCCTGCGCGGTCTGTGCATGTTTTTGCCGCTGAGACGTAATTATAAGACAAAAGATGGGAGATGAGGATGAAACACGAATTAAGGGAAGAGATGATGAGTTGGGATTATTGAGATTTAAAGGCTCTCCTTTGACCTAGAGGCAGTCCCGTGTAGTGCCTCGCCGTCGTTGTTGTGCGCTGTAGTTGTTGTCAAAATTCTACCCCGCTCGGCACAATTCCCCCGGGTTTTTTCTTTGTCACATCCCTGTCACAATACTTCCAATGGAATACATCCCTCCTTCTCAACAACTCGAAATACATCAGCAGTGGATGTCTCGTGCTATGGATATGGCACAGGAAGCTTTCGATTCAAATGAAATCCCTGTGGGTTGCGTATTCGTTAGAGATGGCAGGATTATTGCACAAGCGAGAAACAGAACCAACCAACTTCGCAATGTATGTTTTTCCGGCTTCAGCTATTCTGTAATCTGAATGGATTAGGCTACTAGGCATGCTGAACTCGAGGCAATCGATTCTATACTCGCTGATCCACAATTGACACCTTCACCTCTTCCAACCTATCCACTCTCAGAGACGACGCTCTATGTGACCGTTGAGCCTTGTATCATGTGCGCGTCCGCACTACGTCAATTGGGTATAAAGGAGGTCTTTGCTGGATGTGCTAATGACAGATTTGGAGGCTGCGGAAGTGTCACCAACGTCAACAAGTAAGCATTCTTTTTGCACTGACTCACAGATGCGATACTAAGGGGTCTATTAGTAACGCACATCCGATTCATCCTCCTTATAAGGCGACGTATGGCTACAAACGTGATGAAGCTATCATCATTCTACGGAAATTTTACATAACGGAAAACACCGCAGGTATGTCCCTTAGACAAAACATCGTTTCGGGTCGGCATCAATGACAGTGTTACAGCCCCAGCACCGCGCTCGAAAGCCAATAGGGTACTGAAAACGGAAGTCTTGGACCCAACGATACGGTCAAAAGAGACTCTCTAATCAAGGTGGAAACATAGCTACATTCACTAAAGCAGACTGTAGGTTATTGCATACATAAACATCAACAAGTAGTAGCACAAATGTGGAAACATAGACATGTATAGTGAAACATGTTGTTTTCTCGGTTAGCGCTTGGACCTTTTCCTGAGGGGACTATCAGGTTCGGCGGGAAACTCTCGATCCTCCTCTTTTCGCTTGTTAGACTTTTTCCTCGGCGATCCTCCGGATCTCGTCACTGTCATAAACGTATTCGGCGCGGTCACTTCTGAGTTAACCTTTTCAACCTTCGTGGGTTTTGGAGTAATTGGGGCATCCACTACAGTGAAACTGGAACCTGGACTTTGAATAGCTAGAGGCGTTGATGATCTATCTGCCACAATAGACGCAACGTTGCTTTCATCCTCGATTACTGGCAGCTTCTCCATGACTTTACGGAATGCAGCCTGGATGATTTTGCCTTGTCTAAATGAATAAAGCGTTATTCCAGTTGGTCTAGTAGCATCATCTGAGAACCACTCACGATCTATGACGAGCATAACACCTAACCACCAGTTCTTGAAAATTCCGTGGTTTCAAGGAACCAGATTCACTTGGCCGGATAAATGAGCAATCTAGAAGTATGTGAAGTAAGGACACCATTCACAAGCAATTTGGGAAATGGTGACACATACGGTAGGGATCATTCTTTCCATAACACGGGACCAAACCCAAGGGATCCTTCTCCTTCATTCCATAATGTAGCAAACAAAAGTCGACGATAACATCTTTCTATAAAGCGGGTGATTTTTTAGGCGCACCAAAACCCAGCGTTACGGGGCTCTCACCTCTGTGACGGGAACATTGGAGAAATCCTCTTCCTCATTGCTATCATCGGGTGTGTCAGGATCCATGCTTGCTGGCGTCCCCGGTATTGGATCCGGAGTGGCTACATCAGTCGTCGGACTAGCCACGTCGGTAATCACCGTGTCCGCAGATGTTGTCTCTCCATCTGACAACTTTGTGCGTGGCAGTATCTCCTTGAAGTTTGGATTGGTATGTCCAGCTATTTCTCTTGCCATCGCCGCAACCGCAGCTGGTGTGAGCCGTTCTTTCCAGAGAGATCGATAATCTGCATGAACACATTTCTCTTCGACTCGCTTTGCTGATATCAGAAAATGCAATATAGTCTTAGTGCTGGAATACACTCACATGTGGGATCTTGCGTCGTCTGAGATCACGGATAATCCTGCGCGACTCCTCCAGTCTCTGTATGAATGTAAATGTGTCACTATTTGTAAAGCCGACTATAGCCGCGATAAAACGTGACTCACCGGATCTTTCGATCTCTCAATTTCTTCGAGAATGGAATCAGTCAAGAGCAGGTATTCACTAGGGTCATCGATCTTATCGGCTAAGAAAAGAAAGATGAGTCCGGTAATTTGCTAGTGTTTCTAACGATACATACCCATGTGATAAACCGGTTCAGCTGCTATCAACGCTTCTACAATCATCTGTAAGTTTGATTTAGTTTCAAGGACAAAAAAATCGAGAAGTGAAGAGAGACGAACATGCTCGATGGCTCGAGCGACCTTATGGTTGTAGATCTTCTTGTGCAGAGAGTACCGAGCGTAAAATAGCTCATTGATGGAGTGAGAGTCTTTCCAGTTGTATGCGATGCGACCATCAACAACACGGGCGGCTTCAAGAAGTCTTGGAATTGGTGTTGTGGTATTAGCTAGTAGTATTCCCTCAAAGCTTTGCTGTCTTACCTGGTGGCAACTAGTGGACAAGTCTCCCCCACCATCTTGGAATCTCTTGCTAGATAGTCCCACTTATCAAACATTAGCCAATTTTAATACTAAATTGCATAAATCACCTCACTTTGTCAACATCAATACCGTTTGCTTTGTTCGCTACTATCTCGAATAAGAAAGGCTTCTCCGGAGGATCACTGTGAGATGACGACACTCTTGTTAGCAGCATGCATTTGTCACAGACATCCAAACTCTTACTGGTGGAGTGACATTCGAGACTCTCCTTGGATGAGATCTTTGATGAATTCCACCTTGTCTGTAGAAATTTTGATCCCATTTTCCTTTATTAATGCATCCAGCATCATCTCTGAGGCTTCTTCATGACTCCAGGACCTTTGGTTACCCCTGCTCAC
>WSTZ01000210.1:0-31103 GCA_019632295.1 Tulasnella sp. 418 | reverse complement strand
AAAAAAAAAAACAACAACAAAAAAAATATTTTTTTTTTAAAATTTTCCTAAATTTCCTGGGCCTGGCCCTCTTCATTTTCTAATTTAAATTATATAATTTTTAAGTAAAAGTTTACCTCATTATATCTATATTATTGGATATAAAAAAAACAATTATATGTTGCACCACTTTTAAAAGTTTATACTTTATGAAGTAAACATCCTATTGGAGTTGAACCAATAATATTTGCTCCGTATACAAATGCTATACCAATTTAACTAAAGATGTTTTAAGAATGTTTAATCATATAGTCATAGAAAGTTGATAGAAGGAATTGAACCTTCATAGTATCTTCATGAATGATACATTTTAACCATTTAAATTATATCAACTTATATACCTTAAATTCCATCTTATTTTTATTTTTCTATAAGTATAATAAAAAGGGAGGTATTGTCTATTTTATATTAATATAGTCATGATATACTAACAACATAATTAATAGGCAATAATTCTTATTAATTAAATAGAAGTTATAAGACGAATTTTGTTATTATTTATACTCTATTTAAAATATAAATTTTACTGAATAAAACTAAATATTAAAGATCTTAATAAGGAGTTAAACTTTAAAAATATAAATATTTCTATTAAATGATAATCCTTTATTAATAAAAAATAAGAAACCATGAATACTACAAATAGAATATTTATATTTAATATTACTGTATTATTACCATAATTAATTTGTAGTATTTATATAATACTTATGATCAAGAACTTGCCTAAATAAAACTTATGTATTGTGAGCATAAATTTTATCCTCAGTTTAAAGCTACTATTTAATATTAATTAAATTATATTTTCATAAATATAAGGGTAAAATCTAGGATTTGAACCCAGATCCACCGTCGCCACAAGACGTTATTTTACCATTAAACTAATTTTACCTCTTTTAAAGATAACTATTATAGACTAAAGACTATTTATACTTTCTATAACTGAAACGTAAGTTAATTATATGAATATATTCACTAAATTAATACAATAGTAACAATAGAAAGATTAAAATAAGGGGGTAAAAAGTAAAAATAAAAAAAATTTTACTCTTTGTGTTTAATATATAGTGTAATTAATAAGATTATTTCACACGTGTACTTAAAATGATTGGAGCAATCATAGATAGTAATAAAATTAAACTACTTAAAATTAATAATAAAGCACCATAAGTATACAGACCTTGACCTAACATTTCTATATGTAAGAAATTAGTAAATGATGTATCTGCTATTATAGGATTAGAACTAATATTAATGTGCATACTAGGAACATTTACTCCAAAAAAATCTTTTAAAACTAATTTATTTGTAGAAGTTAAGATTTCTAAAGGTACATTTAATAATTCATAGTAATGTTTAACATTATTAACTGAAAAAGGTAAAGTAGAGAAAATTTCAAAGAAAAATAGAGCACCTACAGAGAAAGCTAGAGGTAAATTTTTAGTATATTCATTTCCTACTTCTAATATATCTACTAATTTAATATTAATCATCATTATTACAAATAAAAATAAAACTGTAATAGCTCCAATATATACTAAAATGTAGGCTATACCTACAAAAGTTATACCTAATATTATAAGATATCCTGCTGTGTTAATAAATACTGAAATTAAAAATAATACAGATATTACAGGATTTTTAGATGTGATAACTAAAACACTAGATACTATAGCTCCAAAAGCTAATAATTCTAATAAAAGACTTTTCATTTATATGTTATTATTTTTTTATTGCCTTCCTAGTATTTATACTTTTATATAAATTTTATAAGAAAATATAGGTTATACTAGGTTAATATCCTAGAGGCTATAACTTATATAACATTTACTAAAATATTCTAATTAAATAATAGACATATTAGTTTATTATATAAGCAGGTTATACCTTAAATTAATTATATTTATTAAGAGTGTAATTATATACTCTTATTATATATTAAAAAGATATTAATTCAAATGAGTAAGAATTAAGTCCCTTTTAATTTAAACGCTTAAATATAGAGACATTAAATAAATTAAATATAGATATTAAGAGGATTCGAACCTCTGTAAAAAGCATTAACAGTACTCTGCATAACCCCTATGCTATAATATCCTAATATTTTTATATTACTTATAAAAAATAATATTACCTACTTTTACTGGTATTATACTTTATTAATTTTACATAAAGATTTATATTAAGTTTTAATAACAGCTTTAACAAAGATAAAGTTGTTAATTTAGTTAAAGACTTCTTTAATAGTGAATTTAATAATAATCAACTTTATGATATATCAGTCAATTTAAAAATGCTTACTGATACTGATAAACCTAAATATTTTAAAGTTTAAAAAAAATTCTTATAGGTCCTAAAGACGAAACTCTTTTAAGAGAATCTATAATACAAAAAGTTCTACATAATAGATTCTTAGACTTTGATATAACAAAAGTAAGTAAAATTTATATTATTACTAAACCTGTAAATATTAAATCATATTTATCTTAAAGCCGTTAACTTTTTAATACATAATAAGTCATAAAGCTTAATGTTATCTAAATATTAATTAGACTTAATAAGTCATAAAAAAGTATAGTGTAATGGTTAACACATAAACTCATAGTTTAAAATATTAGTTCAAATCTTATTACTGTTACATGAACGTAAATAAATGATATGTTTTTACTGATTGAGTATACCTTAAAAAACTGCATAGTAAATCATTAAAAAGTATGTTTAGTTATTTTGATGTGGTCCAGTACTCTTATCTAGTATTTATAACAAAAATATTCAAGTGCAAATATTGTATAGAATAAAAGACTCTACCGGAGAAGATGGATTAAAATAGTGAAAGGAGAAATATTTACTATCCCTAGTAATAATTTAACTATAAACTTAAGAGAATTTGGTTATACTTACGAATTAAGAGATGATTGTTACGATCTAATTTATAATAGTGCTTCAAATTATGTTGAAACACTTTTAAAATCCCGTAAATAGATGGTTTACACCAGGGATTATTCTATAAAGAATCATTATTCTTATCTTATAGATTTATATATACTCAATTTACAGTCCTTTTGATTCTGGAGAATCAAGCATAAGTTACCCATCTTCCTGTATGCTAAGTAAGGTTCGATCCCTTAAAGGACTACAAAGCCTGTTAATTCTTAATATTTATTATAGTACATGCATAAAAATAATTACTATATAAATACTATATTAGAAAAATTAATGACAATACTAAAGCAGTATATTTACCCCCTCCTTCCTTCTAAAAGAAGGAATATCGAGGACATGTGGTAGAGTGGTTTAATACGGTCGTATTGAAAACGATTACTTAATAGTTAGTCGTGAGTTCGAATCTCACCGTGTCCGATATTTTTAAAAAATAATTACTTACTATATTATTGGCTTAAACCTTAATAAGTAGGTTAGATAAAAAGGTTAAAAATTAAAAATTACAGAAATGTTAGCTGCAGCAAAATATATTGGAGCAGGATTAGCTTGTTCAGGATTAATCGGAGCAGGAGCAGGAATTGGATTAATTTTCTCTTCATTAATTGCTTCTACATCTAGAAACCCTCAAGTTAGAGGTCAATTATTTACTTTTGCAATCTTAGGTTTCGCTTTAGCAGAAGCTACAGGATTGTTCAGTTTAATGATTGCTTTCTTATTATTATATTCATAATTATGAATTAAAGCTATGCTTAACTAAGCAAAGCAAGGAATTTTTATTCCTTCCCCCTTTAAAAAAAAGAAAGAAACAAAAAACAAAAAAAGAAAGAAACAAAAAGAAAAAAGCTCATAATTTAATGGTAGAATGATTTCTTGATAGGAAATTGGTAGAGGTTCGATTCTTCTTGAGCTTAAGTATTAATATTATTAATAAGGGTTCTTATCTTAATTGGTAAAGTGCCTTAGCGTCACTTAGGTATATACCGGTTCGAGTCCGGTAGGACTCGTAATAACTTTATAGGCTAGAAGTTTTTTAGAATATAATTAAATACTGTAAAATATTCTTATAATTAATTTATATATTTATTTTTAGTGTATACTTTCTAAATTACAAATAGAAAATAATATATACTAATAAAAATAAATATAAAAAACTTTTTTATGTTTTATTAAAAATAGAAAATAAATGAATAAACAATATCAATTATTTCCTTATCATTTAGTAGACCCTTCACCTTGACCTATTTTAACTAGTTTCTCTCTATTAACTATGGCTATATCAGCTGTATTATACTTCCATGGATTTTCTCATGGTGGAGAATTATTAACTTTAGGTTTTGTATTAACAGGTCTTTCAATGATCTTTTGATTTAGAGATGTAATTACAGAAGCTACTTATTTAGGAGCTCATACTTTACAAGTACAAAAAGGTTTAACTTTAGGTGTAGTATTATTTATTGTTAGTGAGGTATTTGTATTCATAAGTGTTTTCTGAGCATATTTCCATTCTAGTTTAGCACCTAGCATTGAAATAGGAAGTACTTGACCACCTCAAGGAATAACTGCTTTAGATCCTTTTGCAATACCTTTATTAAATACAATATTATTATTATCATCTGGAGTAACTATTACTTATGCTCACCATGCTTTAATCCAAGGTAATAGAAAAGATGCTATAATTGGTACATTCTTAACTATTGTATTTGCTTTAGTTTTCACAGCATTACAAGGTGTAGAGTATTCACAAGCTGGATTTACTATTGCAGATTCAGTATTTGGTACAGTATTCTATGCTTCTACAGGATTACATGGATTACATGTTATTGTAGGAACTATCTTTATTTTAGTAGGATTTGTTAGAATGATTTTCTATCATTATACAGATATGCATCATTTAGGATATGAGGCTGCAATCTTATATTGACACTTCGTCGATGTTGTGTGACTATTTTTATTCGTAGTAGTATACTGATGAGGAGGTTAATTCTTAATTAGAATTATTTAACTTTATAAAAATATTCCTTCCCCCCCCCTTTTTAAATTTATTATAAAAGTAATAGGTATTAAAACTATAAAAGTTTATCCTCCCCCCCCTTGTTCTTATTTGTATATTGATGAGGTGGTTAATAGAATTTATTATAAATCTTTCATATAAAATATTTAGTAATAATTTACTAATAAGATTTATTAAAAAAAAAATTTTTTTTTTTGTTTTTATAAAAGTAATGGGTATTGCTATTATAAAAGAAGATGAAAATCATTAATATATTTAACTTCCAAGTTATTACAACAATTTTAATTATTTATTTAATTATCTTTATGTTGAGTACTGTATTTACCTTGTTAGGTAAATATTCAGAAATTATCCTAAATTTATTAACTAAAATTTTATTATATTACTCTTATATTTTTGTTCCCATAAAAACATATACAAATTTAGATAAATTTTATAGTTTAAGAGCAGAGTTATATAAAAAAGGAGGCGTATATGGTCTGATTTATCTCCCAAATGGTAAACAATACATAGGAAGTAGCTGTAATCTTTATCAAAGAATTAATTGTCATTTAAAAGGAAGAAATTCTAATATTAGATTACAAAGAAGTATTGCTAAATATGGGTTAGACAATTTTATATTAGTAATTTATTACTTCCATAATGATCCTAATGTAATATTAACTGATATAGAAACAAAGGTTATTAAAAGTTTTCCTTTTGAAAATTTATATAATTTTAGAAAAGATGCCAAACCTGTGTTAAGGTATAAACATACTTCTGAAACAATAAAAATTTTAAAATTAAGAAAATGTGGTCATTTAAATCCTATGTTTAATAAAAAACATAGCTTGGATACAAAAAGAAAAATTTCTTTAGGTAACAGCAAAAATCCTTTAGGATTATATGATCTAAATAATAACCTAATTGAAACTTTTATAAATCAAGTAGAATTAGCTAATAAATTTAATATCCACAAAAGTACCATTTCAATATACATTAAATCTGAGAAAATATTTAAAAAAAGATACTATATCAGAAAAATAAAAAATTATATTTAGGTCCGGAGGCCCCTACCTCCCTTTCGGATAATACCCGATTGAGACTTATCAGAAAACAATATTTACATTTTAAATGTATTACCCTTTTTTTTAATTAAATTTCTAAAACCATTGTTCTTATTTGTAGTGGTAGATGGTTAACTATTAGTGATCTAATTTTTTAATCCTAGCTCTTGTTGAAATAAAATTTTATTAAAAGCAATGTCAATAATTATATTACTAATACTCCTATTTATTCTGATTTATTAATTATATGTTTAATATACTATTTATAGGCAAATATGTAACAATTAAAAGAAGTAAATAACTTTATACTATTTAAAGGAAAAGTACAGGATAATATAAGGATTTAATATTTAGGTCTTTTAGTATAATGGTAATACAGCAGCTCTTCACGTCGTTAATGCCAGTTCGAATCTGGTAAAGACTATAATTTATATTATCTTTAGATTGAAGGTCTAAATTATAAATTTTTATATAAAAATGCGCCGGTGTAGTTCAATTGGTTAAAACAGATTTTTTGTAAAAATCAGTTAGTGGTTCAATTCCACTCTCCGGCTAAATTTTAGGGCCTAGCCCATAAAACATTTATGAGTTGTAGTTTAATTAGGGAAAACACCATTTTTTGGTAGTGGGTTATACCAGTTCGAATCTGGTCGACTCAGTTTATTAATATACTTAAAAGTCTACAAAAGTTAAATAAAAATTAAAACATAGTACAGAAAAATTAAATTTATACTCAAGAAAGGATACAGAACTCGGTTGGTTGAGTGTCCCCCTTTTAAGGGGAAAGTCAGTGGTTCGATCCCACTTGTGTCTATATTATTTTTCTTATATAGGATCTAAAATAGGTTTTAAAGCTTAAGTCTAATAATGAATACAGTGTAGTGTAATGGGAACATCATAGACTCATGATCTGTAGATTTAGGTTCGAATCCTAACACTGTACTTATAAATAAGTAATTAATATAAAGTTTTAAAAGGAATAGTTTTCATTGGCAGGATAAAATAGTTGCTAACTGTTGGGTATTTACCTTTAGGGGTTCGAATCCTCTCTATTCCGTAAAAAAAAGATATATAAGAGAAAGATAGAAAGAATTTATCTTATTCCTTTAATAAGATACAAATAAATATTACTAAGTATATTACCATTAATTTTTATTTTAAGAGAATAAATATCCGTAAAAAAAGAAAAATTTTTAATAGGATAAATTCAATTCTAAATATAAAAGATGATGTGTTTAATTATTGTGTATTAAATATTTACCAATTAATAAAGATAAAACCTAAATTATAAAAGTAGCAATATAAATATATAATTATCACTATAACTTTATTTTAATAAAATACTTTATTAAGTAATTTAAGTTATAATAGTGCATACAATACCTTTGATTATTTTTAATATTCTGTTTTAGCATAATAATTAAATTAATATATCAAAGTAATATAATTAGAAGAATTTGATTTTGGTTCGGATTGAACGTTATCCAGTGGTCTAAGGCATGCAAATCGCTATTAATTTAGGTTAATAGGGTGTACGGGTGAGTATAAGTAAATAAGATATCCTTTAATCTTAATAACTATAAGATAAAACATATACTTTGTATATGTATTAAAGGAATTTTTCTGTTAAAGGTTTCTATTTATGTTGAATAGGTAGTTGGTAAGGTAAAGGCTTACCAAGCCAATAATCAATAGCCAACTTGAAAGGGTGATTGGCCACATCGGGTATGAAATTTACCCAAGTAGTGTTTTACTACCAGCAGCCGAGAATATTTGTCAATGCTCGAAAGAGTGAACAAGCCAACTGGAATTCATTATTTTTTTTAAGGTAATGAATAAAGTAAGGGAGGATAATGACGTTACCTTACTATGAGTGTTGTCTAATACTAGTGCCAGAAGACTCGGTAATACCAGAGACGCGAACGTTAATCCTCATGATTTGGCGTAAAGGGTTTGTAGGCAGCTTCTACCTAATTTAAATTTTATTAATTAGGAACATACTAGAAGATAGAATCTAATAGAGGTTAGGATAATGTTTAGGGTAAGGTTAAAATCTATAAAACCTAAATGGAATACTTGTGGCGAAGGCTCCTTTCCAAATAAAGATTGACGCTGAGAAACGAAGGTGTGGATAGAAAATAGGATTAGATACCCCGGTATCCCACACTGTCAACGATGAATGGCAATTTTCAGTTATTATACTGGTTTTGAAGTTAACAGCGATAACCATTCCGCCTTGTGAGTATATTTGCAAAAATGAAAACAAAAAAATTAGTCGGTCCTAAAGCAAACGAAGTGAAGTATGTTATTTAATACGATAATCCGCGTAAAATCTTACCATTCCTTGCATATCTATCACTCTTTTTATTTTTATTTATATTCGAAAGAGTATAAATTTATAATATTAAGAAATAGTTACAGGTGTTGCATGGCTGTCGTCAGTTCGTATCGTGAGGAGTGAGGTTAATTCCACAAACGAACGCGATCCCTATAGCTAATTTATACTTAGCAATTTAGATTATAATAAATAGTCTAATAATTGGGACTAAGACAAGCCTTTATGGCCCTCATGGAATGGGCTATAGACGTGCCACAAAAACTTTTACAAAGTGAAGCAATACTTATCTTCTTTATTTAAAAATTTTTTTAAGTAAAGTACAAATGAGGAGCTAATCATTAAAAAAAGTTATAACCAGATTAAGGCCTGAAATTCGGCCTTATGAAGTAGGAATTTCGAGTAATCGTTGATCACAAGCGCAACGGTGAAAATTTAATTTAGGATGAACTAACTGTCTGTCAATTGGAAGAAGCTTTCCTTTTAGGAAGAAACCGTGAAAAGGATAACTCTTATAGTACAAAGTTTATTTTTATTTTAATTTAGATAAACCATACTAATTTATAGAGCCCTTTAATTGTTTCCAGAATTAGTAAGTAACATTTAATAAGTCATAGCAAGGTAGCCGTACTGGAAAGTGCTGCTGGAAAATATTAAAAATAAAAAATTCCCCTTCCCTCCTGCTTTAGCTATAAAATTTAAGATTTTATAGGGATGAATAATTTGTGCCTATTATTCTATGTAATAGTACATAGAATAAATTATACTATAAAATATAAAAAGCAAACATGCTGAAATTGGTAGCCAGTCTTTTGTTAAGTAGAAGTGGAAGCGATTCCGTAAGAGTTCAAGTCTCTTTGTTTGTAATGTTTAAGGGCCTTTTTAAGGTAAATTTTATTTCAAATTTTTCTTTGTATGCTTAAGCTATAACCTATTTTATTTTTATTAGTTAATAATTAAATCTTTAGTGCCTCTGGCTTGAAGCTTGTATAATTTATTCTGTTTATATTAAAGCAAAGATTTTAATAATATATATTTTTAATATAAAAAATAAAGAGAGGGAATGCTAATGGCAGGCTATATTCTTTGGGGGAATAATTATAGTGAGTTCGATTCTCACCTTTCTCGTTCTTATTTAAAACAAGGGCTAGATTATTTGAATCTACCCACGAAATTATAAAGTTGTGCTATAAAATTTAATATTTTTATAAGTAACTTTAGCTTAAACACTGTTTTCTTAAATAGGGGAAATAGGATAATGGTTATTCTTTCGTATTTGCATTACGAAGATAAGAGTTCGAGTCTCTTTTTCTCCATCTATAGATTCTTTTAGTAATTACTAGTACAAGTATCTTATTTTTAATATAATACTATAAATTTTGTATAAATATTTATCTTATTATATATTTAGCTCTAATAGCTTAGTGGTAAAGTAGTGATCTGAAGAATCATTGACAGAGGTTCAATTCCTTTTTAGAGCATTTATTTATTCATAAAGGAAAAAAAAACTTATATTTGTTATTAAACATTACTTTTATGGATTTAAAGTGGTTACTTCTACTATATTTACTTTTAAAGATATTTGGTTTTAGTACTCTAAGTGTTAAAAGAAGAATAAAAAAAGCCTAAATTTTTCTTTATTTAATACTAAGAATTAAAAATTTCTTTAGTATAAAAATAAACCTAGCCTCCTTCCCTCCTTTGGAGTATGAGGAGAAAGGCTACAAAAAATTATTATGCAAATGTTAGAAAAAGGATTAGATAAATTATCTATATTAAAAAGACTTAATAAAGATAGTCGTTTAAATGCTATTTATAATTTTAGCAATTTAAATCAAGTAAAAAACTTTAAATTATTTAAGATGGTACGTACATTATTAGTATCTTTCTTTGCTAATTATTTATGTTTAATCAGTAAACCTTTATTTTTATATACTCCTAATAAAATAGTAATATTTATTATGTATTATATGCCTAAACCAGGTTTAAAGAGTATTAATAAATACAAAATTAAGTATAATGATACTCCAGCAAAGCCAGTAAATATAGAATTTAAATTAGAATCTAAATTAAATAATTTAATTGAAAAATTAAGTTTATTATTAGGTAAAAAAGTTGAAGTACAATTATGTAACTTAAAATATCCGTTCCATGATAGTACTATTTTATCACAATTGATAGGATTGAATACAAAAAAATCTAGATTTGTAGGTATAATGAAAACTATATTTGCTAAAGCTAATTTAAGAAATAAATTTATTAAAAGTGATAGTAGCTTTGCACCTGTAATAAAAATGAGAAAAAAAGAAACTTTCTATTGATATAAAAATATACCTAGTATTTTAACTGGTTTAAGAGTACAAGTATCAGGTAGATTAAGTAGAGATAGAATAGTGCCTAAAATAACTGTACAAAAGAAACAATTAGGTGGATTTAAAATAAATAATAAAAATATATCTGATTATGCAGTATTTACTAGTAAAAACAGAAAAGGAGCTTATACTATCAAAGTATGAACAACACATAAAATATAGTATATATCCTTTATTATTTAAAAGGTATAATACCTTTATCATCTAAAATATATTTAGATTATTAGTGTCTCCTATTTTTGTAATAAATATTACAAAATAAATTAAACAATAAATTGTATTAGAGTATTAGGCTTAAACCTTATATAATAGTACAATAGTGTAGAGATAGTACAAAATAAAAATTTAAATTATATGCCACAATTAATACCATTTTACTTTTTAAATCAACTTTCTTTTGGTTTATTAACATTAATTTTCTTAACATATTTTTTATCTAAATATGTTTTACCTTTATTTACATATAGAAATGTAGTTAGAGTATATTTAACTAAATTAACTAAATAATATAGGAAGAAAATCTTATGAGGCCTATAAAAATAATATTTTTATAGCACCCTCCCCCCTTATTACTAGGTAATTTCACTTTAATGTTTAAATTAATAATAAATTTATATAAAAATGGACGAGTATGCTGAAATGGTAGACAGGTGTATTTTAGGAATATATGACTCAAGAAGTTTTAAGAGTTCAAGTCTCTTTGCTCGTAAATTTATACACTTAAGGTTATGGTATAGGCTAGATTATAATAATTTAGCTATTATAAGAGAGTAAAAGGAGTTAAGATACAGAGGGTTTCTGTAGTCAATCTGCAAAATTGATGTTTTTTAACAATAAGGTTCGAGTCCTTCTTAACTCTATTTAACATTAATTTTATTTAGAGTTAGGATTTCTTATAAATTATTTTCTTTTAGCTTAATGGCAGAGCAACATTTTTCTAAATTGTCGGTCAAGGTTCGATTCCTTGAAAGAAATTTGTATACAAGTTAAGCTTGCAAAAAAAATTTTTTTATAGGGCCTTAATCTAAGTAAACTTTAGGATTTAGTGCCTCCAGCATTAATTTGTTAATAAGAAGCATATTCTCTTTATCTAAGTAAAGAACACCCCCTTTCCCAATTTTTATTATAACAGTAATGGGGGGTTAAACTATAAAAATAGCGATGAAAAGAAAAATTATTAAGATTAAATTTTACGACATATTTGAAAAGTGCTTTAATTATTTATATAATTAACTATATGTTGAGTACTCTATTTGCTTTTATTAGTAAATATAGATAATATTTTTTTGGGTTAATAAACATAAAACAAAAAAGAAATTTTAGCTTACCTGCTCCTTTAAAATTTAAAGAATCCGAATTACAGTCTTCATACTCAGAATCTAAACCTTGTCTTAGCACTTCAAGTTATGAGTATTTAGAAATAGCAAATACTGAGGATTATACTTACTATTATATAGCTGGAGCTGCTTAAATAATTACTTTACTAGGTATTGGGTTATACTTTTATTATAAAGGTGGAGAAGGTTATCCAGATTCAGGATCAAGTTCAAGTATTGGAAATATGAAAAAAAATTAGCCACTTCTACTGACTCATTAGAAACAATTACTCCTAATAATTATAGAAACACTATAAAGTTAGATAAATCTATAGAAACAGACTTTATAATGGTAGATAAATTTATGTTAGGTTATAAACATACTCCTCTAACTATACAAAAATTGCGTGGTAAAGTATCTTATTTTTTTAATAAAAAACATAGCTTAGAAGCAAAAATTAAAATTTTATTTAGGTAACAGCAAAAATTCAGTAGGAATATATGATATAGAAAATAACCTAGTTAAAACTTTTATAAATCAAGTAGAATTAGCTAATAAATTTAATGTTCATAAAAGTACAATTGGAAGATACATTAGATCTGGTAAACTTTTTAAAAATAAATACTATATTAGAAAAATTTATACTAAGGTTAGATTAGAAGAATCTACCTTACCTACACATAAATAATTAACAATATTAAAGCTGTAAATATACCCCTTTTTAAAATCCAGTAAAATTATATACTCTAAAAGTGGATATAGAATATTATATCAATATTAATAGACCGTGAGAGTGTAGTATAGTGGTAGTATATTGATCTTCAAAATCATAGGTAGGTGTTCGATTCGCCTCGCTCTTGTTTTAAAGTATATAATAATAAAAATAAGGTTAAATATGTACGTTTATTATTTAAGAAAATATGTATTAGTAATATTATAAAAAATTTTTTATTAATATTAAAAGTGGCTAGATTTTAAATTGTAATTTAGCTTCTTCAGACATTACATTTTCACGTAAAAATATACACTATTAGGATAGTAGTAAGTATGTCAATCGAATAACAGATCTTTCATTTCATCTTCAGCTAGATGTAATCTATTAGGTTCTATTTTTACATAGTGTATTCCTCCATATGAAAGTTCATTATCAGAATATTTTTTCTACATATTGATAAAACATGCCTAGTTCTTTACTTTTTAAAGTTGTAATGGTTTCTAATAAATTATCTATATCTGAAAAGAGTTTACCCGCTAGAATAAATCCAGGGAATGCTCTAGTCTCTGATATAAACTCTTTATTTACACTGATTTTCATCTCAGTAATTTGATATACCCTTTTTATATCAAATATTTTACTAAAATGATTCCCAGAATCAAAAAGAGTGTCAAAGGGTATTATACATATCTATATTGTATAAATATTAATGCATTTCCATTTAAGGCATTTTTAGCTCACTTAACTCAGCTAATAATAAACTTTTTAATATATTATTGATTCTAATTCTTAATTTAAGATCTGTTCTAAATTGTTTAATATTTTTAGGCAGATATTTTCATTCAAATGTAAGAATTTTTCCTTCTAGTTGTTCACATTTATCTCTTATAAGATGGTAGGAACATCATATATGAATCTTATCTCTATATCTAATTTTTTTAGTCTACCATAAAGTATACGTGATAAATAAAATATAAATAACATTTTTGGAAGAAGTGTTTTATTTATATTTAAACTTTTCTTATGAACCAATTACTTTCTAAATTATACAAATTATAAAAGAAGCAATATGAAAAGAAAATATGTACTAGATTTTAACAATGGGTTTAAAGAGATAACCTTAGATGAATTCTTAGATAAATTTTATTCAGAAGAGTTTAGTGATAATAATATATATAGTGTAAATGCCAGTTTTAGATTGAAAGAGGGTAATACTAAAAGATATTCAGTTTTATTTAGTAGATATATAATAACTAAAGACTCTAAAGAAAATTTTAGTAAATTTATAAAACATAGACTTTACATTAATAATTTTACTAATTTTGATATAAAAAGATTAGATAGAATATTTTTTGTAATTAAAAGTGTATAGCCCATTGACTTTCAATTTATCTAAATTAGATAACTTATCACAGAAGCATGAAGAAGTTAAAAGGAAAGCTAATTTAAAAGGGTGATAATTATACCATTCATTTGAAAAGATAGAATCCATCGAATTTATACAAGAAGACTAAAAATGACAAGAAAATTAAAACTAACATTAAACTTTAATAAAGAATTTAATGAAAATCTCATCAATCCCTTTATCACAGAGTTCTTTAACAATTAATTTACTAAAGATTCTGATTATATAATTAATATAAATGTTAGAACTAAAAATGGAGATACTAAATATTTCAATTTGATTAATAGAGAGACAATCAACAAAGATAATAAAGATAAAATAATATCAATGCTGATATAAAAAATATATCATAACAATTATTCTCAATTTAATCACAACAATATAGATAGAATGTATTTCCACTTCAAAGAGATTTAATTCATTAATCTTCTTTAACAACAATTTAAACTGAATTAATTAAATCGATATAATGGATATAAATAAATGAATATTATTTGATAGTTGATTTTATGTAAATAAAAATCAATACTGAATCATGAGAAACCTTAATACCCCTTAACTATCATCCCTCGTGTCCATGGCTAGACTAAATTTTAATTATTAGAAAATAAACAATAATTAAAATTATTAAGGTTCAATTCCTTTTTAGAGCATTAGTTTTTATTAAACAATTTCCTTTTCTTATTAACGATTAATGTGTAAATTGTGAAAATCATAAAAGAAGATAAAAAAAATATAAATGAAAAGAAAATATGTTATAAGATTTGACAAAGGGTTTGATGAAACAATATTAGAGAAATTTTTAGATAAACTTTATTTAGATGAATTTGAAAATAATGAACTTTATTTAGTTAATATAAATTTAAGATTGAGAAATAAAAGTTATTATGTATTATTTAATAGATATTTAATAACTAAAGATTCTAAAAAAGCATTTAGTAATTTTATTAAATTTAGATTGTATAACAATAATTTTAATAATTTTAGTATAGATAAGATAGATAGAATATTTTTAATATTTAAAGACGTTTAGCCCTGGACATAAATTTTCACAATTTGTGTATAATATCATATTTTTATAATATTACTCTCTGCTAGAATTTGCATATTATAAAGGGGGTTAGTTAAATATAACCTCTTTTATATTATTTTCCATTACTTTTAAAGTAAATTGGAAAAAGGGTGTTAGATGTTACTTTTACTATTATTTTATAAGTATTTTTTACAATACCATTTCCTTTTATTGCAAGTCTTATAGTTTTATCACTACAGTTTATATATTTAGCTACTGAAACAATAATATAAATGTTTCATTAAACGTGAGTATAATCTATTATACGTAGCACTACATATATAAAAAGAAATAAACGAGATTTATTATCATATAAATCCCAGCTAAATTATGTAGGGCATCTTTAGCTAAATTTCTAGATTCAGTTTTTATGTAGTTCTTCAAAAACTGCTACAGATTTTATATTATGTTTTTTTTAAAATGTCAGAAAGTCTGACTGACATAACAATAGGTAAAGTTAATAAACTAAAATTTTCATGTGTGTAATATATTTCATATCATTTTAGGCTATAAATATAACCTAAGAATGCTGTAGCCATCATAACTACTAAAATTATAACTCCTATTGATCATGGTAATACTCTAGGTGATTTATATGAACCGTAATATAATCCTCTTCCAATATGTGCATATACAAATATAAAGAAGAAAGAAGCTACATTAGCGTGTGCATATCTAATTGCTCATCCCATATTAACATCTCTCATAATATGCTCTACACTTACAAAAGCTAAATCTACATTAGGTGTATAATGCATAGCTAAGAATACTCCAGTTAAGATTTGTATACCTAAACAAAGTGCTAATAGAGAACCAAAGTTTCATAAATAAGAAATATTAGATGGTTGAGGCGAATCTACCATATAAGAATTAAATAGGCTTAAAATAGGATGACTTTTTAAAATACGCATATTTTAAGTAAAATAAAAATTTTATAATTAACAGGCTTTTTAGGCTGTACTGGAATCAAACCAGTTTCTCTTAAGTGTAAATTAAGTGCTAAATCAGTCAGCTAACAGCCTTTACTAAAAATTAGTAATAATTTATGCATAATATGTTAAAAAGGGGGGTATGTAATTTAAGTTTACTAATAGTCCTTCCATTTTTCTATAAGAATATAGAATATCCTTGAAAAAGAGTGGCTATAATAATTTTATATTACAAACTTAAGTCATTATTACAAGGATTAGATTCAAAGAATCTACACTAATGTAATAATATAGCATCTTTAAGATAAGAACATGTTAAGATACAGAATACATAAGCTTGTATTACTGAAACTGCTAATTCTAATCCTATTAAAGCAATAAAGATAGAGAATGGTATTAATGTTAATACAAACATAAAGATACTTGATGCAAACATTTGACCTAAGAATGTTGCTAATATTTTTAATAGAGTATGACCTGCAACAACATTAGCAAATAATCTTATACCTAATGAGAATGCTCTAGCACAATATGATAATAATTCAATAAGAACTAATAATGGTACTAATGCTAAAGGTGTTCCAGAAGGAATGAAGTAAGAAAAGAATTTTACTTTATGTTTAGCTAAAGATAAAATAGTTACTCCAATAAAGATTGTAAAGCTTAATCCAATTGAAACAATCATAGATGTTGTAATTGTAAAGTTATAAGGAATATTACCCATTAAGTTACTTATAATTATAAAGAAAAATAATGAATATATAAAAGGTAAATAAGCTTCATGTGCTGTACCTATTTGATCTCTTACCATTCCACTAATGCTTGCAAATAAACTTTCTAAAGCTATAGATCATTTTGAAGGTATTATTTTATTATTATTAGCAGTAAAATAATGTACTGAAACTATTAATGATAAAATTATTAAAGAATATAACCCTAAGTTAGTTAAACTTATATTTAAGTACCCTAAGATTGGTGCATTTATGCTTATTAAATTTACAACCTCAAATTGGTCTAGAGGTGAATATATATTAAAATTTGTATTCAAAATTTTTAATTTTTAAGTAGAAGTAGTTACACATTATATACTTTAAATTTTTACTTTAAAGTATTTATACTTCTTTTAAACTTTAAAGCTCTGTGTCTAGAAATTTAGCTTGTTTAAAGTTTATACTTTTTTTTTTAAATTTTTTCCTCTTTTAAACTATTATAAACCAAACTAAAATAAATATAAACATACGAATAATCGGACTCGAACTGATAATAACTACGTGGAAGGTAGTTGTTATAACCATTTAACTATACTCGCTTTCTTATATTTGCTTCTTTTAAAAACAAAATTTTTTAATAATTTATATAAAAAGGGGGAGAGATAAAATCTCTATATTGTTTAAGTATTGTGCTTATGGCTTAAACAATAAATTATTCTTTAATTATTATAGATTTATGCTCAGTAAATTTTAGAACACCTTTTCCTAATTCAAATACAAATCCAATAGTTAAAATAGAGAAGAAAATTACTGTAATAGTGAAACCATATGTAGAAACATCATATAGAGTTACAGATATTGGATATAATAGTAAAATTTCTAGGTCAAATACTAAGAATAAAATAGCTACAATATAAAAATGAATAGAGAATTGTGATCTAGTTTGTCCGTAAATAGGAGCAAATCCACATTCATAAGGAGATAATTTTTCAGTATCAGGTTTATGTACTGCTAATATTAGATTAAGTGCTAATAAAATAACTGCTAATACAGGTACAAATATAAATAAAATCATTAATGTATTCATTATTAACTATAGAAAATATTTAAAGCCATTAGATGAGTGCTATTTAATAAAATAGAAGGTTTTAAGATAAATAATAATAAAGCTAAAGTACATACAGATATTAAATAACTTTGTAAGTTAGTAATATTACGTACATTTCCATTTTCTATTTCTTGTGCTTCAAAGTGCATTACTCTTATTATTTTTAGATAATAATAAGCACTTATTACACTAACTAAAATTGCTATAATAGATACAAAGAAATAACCATTAGCAATTGAAGCATACAATACTTGCTGTTTAGCAAAGAATCCTATTAATGGAGGTATTCCAGCCATAGAGAATAAAGAAACTGCTAAACTTAAAGCTAGTATAGGATGATTGTTAAATTGACCTTTTAAATTAGATATTAATGTAATATCTGAAGATTTATTTAATATATATCCAAAAGATAATAATATTAAAAAGGCATTTAAGTTAGTTATAGAATATTGTATTAAATAAAATATTAAAGATTCTAATGATTCTTCAGTATTAATAGCTAAAGCTAATAATAAAAATCCTACATGAGATATAGTACTAAAGGCTAATAATCTTTTGATTTTTACTTGAGCTAAACCTACTATTGTACCTATTAATAAAGATAAAACTGAACTTATTAATAATAAAGTTTTAAATATTGGTAAAGACATTGAACTTACTATTTCTACTAATAGTATTACTATAGAGATTTTAGGCATTATAGTTAATCAAGTAGTAATAATTGTAGGTACATCATTATATACATCAGGAGCTCAATTATGGAAAGGAGCTGCTGCTATTTTAAATAATAGACCTATTAATATTAATACTAAACCTAATTCTAATCCTTGAGTAACTGCAGATGTTTCAGCAGTACTACTAATGAAAGTATAGATACCTTCAAATGAAGTTAAACCTGTATAAGAATAAATTAAACCTGCTCCTAATAAGATTAAACATGAAGATAAACCTCCTAATAAGAAGTATTTTAAACCTGCACTGGTTGCAGATTCTGAATCTCTATACATTGTAGCTAAAATATATACACCAAAAGATTGTAATTCTAATGATAAATACATTCCTACTAAATTTACAGAACTTAATAATAATGAACTACCTAAAGTAGAAAATATTACTATTAATGAATATTCTGATACTACTGGACCTATTATAGTACTTGTCTCTCCTTTATTTGATGAGCTTAACCCTAAATAAGGTTGTACTAAGTTTTTTATAGGTCAAGGTGTTATAACTAAAGAAGCTATAATAAAAATAAAGATATCAAAACATTGAGAAATGTTTGTTATTTGGAATAATCCACTATAAATACCAATTCCTGATCCAATTGACTGAATATATAAAGTATTAAATGATAATACTCCAGAAAAAAGAAATATTATAGAAGTTAATCTAGTTATAATTATTGAAGATATACCTATATTAGGTAAAGATAGGGCTACAATTAAAAAAATTAAACATATTGATAGCATCTAAGTTTTTTTATGTTTTCTTTTTTTACCTAATTTCTATTTAATATAAAATTAAAGGGGCTAACCACTATAAAAGTAATATAATAATATAGATTTATTATTCATACTTTAAAAAAGTAGCATAGTAGATTATAAGAATCTAGTCCATAAACTTAACCCTAAGAATAAAGTTTAAAATTTTATAAATAAGGAAGAAAGTGTAAAATAAAGATACATTATAAGACCGAAAGGACTCGAACCTATATCTAACCCATTATGAGCGAGTGGCATTAGCCGATTATGCTACAGTCTCTGAATCTATAACACCTTTTTTTTAAGGTGTGTTTAAGTCTTAAATATGAAGCTTAAATTTTTATTTTTTGAGCTGAAAAGGAATCGAACCTCTCCCGATCATAAAGATCAATTTTTTTACAGAAAACCCTAATTACCATTCTAGCATCAGCTCTTTTTACATTGTCCTTAAGCATTGTATTACCTCTTTTAAAATGAATATATAAAAATTGGTTATTTCTCTAAGCCTGAGCCTTAAATTATAAAAAAGATAATTACCCCTCCTTATTTTTATAACTTGATTGTTATATTAAGGGGTAGGTCTTTGATTAGACCTATAAGTATTATTAATTATAGTTTAAAGTAAGTATTGAAGCATGTAATGTATCTAATACAACATTAGGATATATACCTAAAGCAACTGTACCTATTAATAAAGGTAATAATAACATAAATTCTCTTCTACTTAAATCTTTTGTAGGTTTTAAATGTTTAGAGAATTGTCCATAACTAATTCTATTATATAGTCAAATACTATATATAGCAGATAAAACTATAGAACTAGATCCTAAAATACCCATAATAGGAGATCTTTGGAAGATTCCAGTTAGAGATAAGAATTCTCCAGCTCAGTTTAAAGATAAAGGAACAGCAGCATTGAATAAAGTAAAGCAGAAGAATAATATAGTAAATACTGGCATTATTAAAACCATACCTCTATAATAAGGTATTAATCTACTATGATATCTAGAGTATAAAACTCCACCTACACAAATAAATAATGCTGGACTTACAAATCCATGTGCTAAACTTAATAAAATAGCACCTTCTATTCCTTGTATATTATTACTGAAAAGTCCTAAAATTACTATAGCCATATGAGAGATAGATGAATAAGCAACATATCCTTTAGAATCTATTTGTCTTATAGTTGTTAAAGATGAATAAATTAAAGTTACTACTGCAATAGTTTGCACAAAAGGTGAGAAGAATTCTGTAGCATCTGGTAAAATTTCAATTAAAATTCTCATGTAACCATAAGTAGCTAATTTTAAGATAACAGCAGCTAGTAAAATACTTCCTGCTAATGGTGCTTCAGCATGAGCTTTAGGTAATCAGATATGTAAAGGTCATAGAGGAGTTTTAACAGCAAAACTTAAGAAGAATGCTAAGAATAATAATTTTTGATTCTCTAAAGAAATTTCAAATAAACTAATTAATTTAAAGTCTGTTGAACCTACATTAGAGTAAATCATCATTATTGCTAATAACATAAATAAAGATCCTGCTAAAGTATATAAAAATAAATAAAATGCAGCTCTTATTCTGTCTGCACTAGCTCCTCAAATTCCTACAATTAAGAATAAAGGTATTAAAACACTTTCAAAGAATACATAGAATAATAGTAAATCTAATACTACGAAAACTGCTATTTGTAAAGTTTCTAATAGTAAGAAAGATATTAAGAAATATTTAATTTTTTTAATATCATTTCAATTACTTAAAATACATATTGGTGTTATAAATGTTGTTAATAAAACAAAATATAAAGATATACCATCTACTCCAATGTTAAAGTGAAAGTTATCTAAATAAGTAAATTCTTGTACAAATTGATATCCACTACTCATTGAATCAAATTGAATTCAAAGTACTAGAGATATGATTAAGTTTACTAAAGAAGTAAATAGAGCTATTTGTTGTAATCTTTCTTTAGCTCTTGTTGTAGCATTTTCTTCTATTAATAATAAAGGTATACACCCTAGAAGAGGAACAACTAATAATAGTGTAAGCATTATTTTATTATAATTAGTATACCTTATTTATTCTTAAAATAAGGTTCATTTACACTCTATATTATACTGTAGATTATCTAAACTACAATAATATAAAGTCATTATTATCTTATTAACAAATTTTATTTAAACCTTATATTTTTAAAGAAAAAGTGTTAATTGTTCTAAAGTGAATAAAATTTCATTATAAGTTAAAACCAAATTTTGGTGTTTAGACTACTTTTACTCTAAAGAGTTATAAATAAGGGGTAAATTTACTGCTTTAATATTGTTAATCTTTTATTTTTATAATATAGTATTTATTTTTAAAGATTATACAAATTTAATGCAATAATAAATTGAAACTCTGGAAACATTAAATTCTTTAGCTAACACTACTTTGTATTAATTAAGTAGTTTATGAATCATTTTTTTAGAGTATTAATTAACATAATTTATGTTAATATAGGTTGGATACATCCTATTTTTTAATTTTGTAGTGGATAATAATTTTTATTTAAATTACTCAATTAAAAGTCTTCAATTTTTATGGTTATCAAGTCTTTCAACTAAAAATTTTTTAAACTCTTCTTTATTATCTTTATCTAAATAATATAAATATATTAAAGCTTTATAAGAATTTTTTTAGAGTTTGTAGAAGAACTAAATTTAGATTTATATCTTATATTAACACTAACTTCAACTTGACTATAAACTTTTAATACAGTATTATAAAATTTATCTATAAAATTTAATACTTCTGTAAGACTGTATCCATTAAATAATTCTAATATTTGGGTTCTTTTTTTCATCTTATTAAATTTTAGATTTGAACTAAAACCTATTAAAAACTGTACTCAGACATTGTTCCTAATTGTGCTACCTTTAACACCAAAATAATTTTTAAATTTAAAGTAATTTACATTAATATAATATTACTACTTTAGAGTACCAATTCATCATATTTACTATAAAAAACGTATATAGTAAATACTAGAATGAGCAATAAACAAACAAATTAAATTTAGCTTTTAGAAATTAATCTCTTAATTCCTACTTTATTTTAGCAATAACCATTACTTTTATAATAAATTTGGAAAAGGGGGGTAAATCCATGGAGCATGGACCTAATATGATACTATTATTAATAGAATAAATACTTATATTCTTTCTTTAATTAATAATAATGTAGGTATATATATTAATAATAATCTTATAGTATAAGATACATCAATATAATTAAATACAAAACTTTGGAATAATAAGAATAAAATAGTAATTAAACCTAAAACAATATATAGAGCATAAGTAGTTACTATACCTGTATCTCATTTAGATAAGTTTTTACCTGTATTTAATAAAGATTCAGATATACCATAAGGTCCCACTACTTCAATTAAACCTCTATCTAAAGTTTTATTTATAATATATCCTAATTGTAAACCTCCATTAATAATATAGTTATTATAAATAATATCTATTAAATATTTACCATTAAAGAAAGTATACAATTTTCTACCTATTTTATTATCAGTTAATTCTATTAAGAAAGAAGAATATCTATGGTATAATAGAACAGCAGATATTGCTGCTATTACACTTCCTACACTAGGTAATAATTTCATAGTTAAAGGTAAAGAGAATTCAGCTTCTACTAAAGTAATATGGTTAGGATGTATAAATAAAGAATTTGCAAAGAAATCTGTACCTATTCCCACAAATAAGTCTGCAAAAACAAAACCAAAGAATATACTTGCAATAGAAAGTAATGTTAATGGTATTATAACTGCTGTAGAAGCTTCATGTGAGTTAATATAATCAGATTTAGGTGCATTAGGATAAGTTAAGAATACTAAAGAAATTAAACGGAATGAATAAAATGCTGTAAATATTGCAGTTAAAGTACCTAAATAATATGCAGCACTTCCATTAAATTGATATTGAGCATAAGCTAATTCAATTATTAAATCTTTACTATAGAAACCTGTTAATCAAGGTAATGCCATTAAAGATAATGAACCAATTAATATAGCTGTATAAGTAAATGGCAAGAAATTGATTAATCCTCCTAATCTTCTAACATCTTGTTGATCTGCCATAGCATGTATTACTGAACCTGCAGCTAAGAATAATAAGGCTTTAAAGAAAGCATGATTTACTAAATGGAATAAAGCTACATTATATTGACTTAAACCTACAGCCATAAATAAATATCCCATTTGAGATATTGTACTGAAGGCAATAATTCTCTTTAAATCATTTTGAAGTAAACCTGCACTAGCAGCAAAGAATGCTGTTATTGAACCTACTCACATTATTACTATTAAAGCTGTACTTCCATATTCAATTAATGGAGATGATCTCATTAATAAGTACACTCCTGCAGTAACTAGTGTAGCAGCATGGATTAAAGCAGAAACTGGAGTTGGCTTTTGTGTTAACTGTAATTTTCACTACAGATCGGACTATATCTTCATCCTATTTAGATTAAATTCTAAATATAGGAGCCTCACGTGTAGTCTCTGAGGATCCTACTCATTAAAATTTATTTATTTATTTTTTCTCTGCTTTTATTAAATGACTTTTTTTTTCCCTTTGGTTTACGGAAAGGGGGAGGCTAATGGTTTCCCTACATTAGCTATTAATCAACAATTTGATATTCAAATACTAGTTCTTTACTACCTAATACTCCTAAAGGATATTTATTTTTAGCTTCATATAAATGGTGTCTAATAAATTTGAACATTAAGTCTGCACGTCTTTGACTTTCTGTGTTTATATGATAATTAGGAGAAGATTTAATATACTGATTATTATATTTAATTAAGAGTCTTACTGTTACAAACTTAGGATAATTAGGGTAAACAATATCTTTGAAGAATTCATTTACTAATGAACCTACATCAATATTAGGAAAAGAATTTAACTCAGTACTTGTAAATTTGTTATAAGTAATTCATTTCATCGTACAGCCTTAGGACTCGAACCTAAATCTAAGGGGCATGAGCCCTCATGTTAACCAATTACACCAAGCTGTATTTTTTTAATGTTTATAAGTATTAGAATCTATTAAGGATTTTAGTAAACGTTTTCTTGTACAAAGTTGTAAAATGTTTAAACCCTAAAAAAATTATTGTACAAAGTGGTACAAAACTATGTTAATGGCATGATTATACTACTGGAAAATATTTTATAAATAATTTATCTACATATTTAGGATCAAAGTCTATGAATTTATTATTTAAAATTTTTTCATCTATTAATTTAATAAGTCTTTCTTTATCATTTACACTTTTACCTTTAAATATTCCTCTTATTAATCTATAATATTTACGACCTAAATCTTTATTAGTTATTCTTAGACTAACGTAAATTTCATAGCTAATTTTAGGATCTAAATTTTTATAAATATCTTCAATAAAATTAGTACTTTCTAATTTATCATAGCCATTATTAAATTTAAATTCATAGTTGGGTTTCATTATTTATATGTGCTTCTTTTACAACGTTGTAAAAAGGGGGGGTAAAATAAATAATACTTAAAATAAACCTAGATTTAAACTAAATAGTATCTAATTATAGTAGCATATCCTTCAGATATTATATCTTCTTCTATTGGACTAGCTGGTAAAGGTATTAAGTTAGGTAATCTATCAGTACTTGGAGTACTTGATATTGCTTCTTCACTTAAGGCTATGTCTAATTTACCTTCAATTATTGCCATATGACTTAAAGTTCTAGGTGTACCTACAAACTGCATATCACGATTAAATATTCTAGTAGGTATATTTACATGGAGACTATTTAAGAAATCAGAGTAAGAATCTAGACTAGAGTAACTTTTATCAAATACACTTTTACCTGCTTGTATTGATTTATCTATTAATATAGGATCAGTTACTATAGATTTATCTACTGTTATTAAAGTATCTGCCACTATAGGATCTGTTTGCATAGATTTACTTAACAAGTCTGTTTTATTTTCTATAGATATAGAGTCTGTTTGTGTAAATTTATCTAACACTTTTGTATCTCTATAATTATTTCCAATACTTGAACTAGATCCTGGATCTTCACCTTTATAATAAAAGTATAACCCAACACCTAATAAAGTAATTATTAAAGTAGCTCCAGCTATATAATAGTAAGTGTTATCAGATACTAATACATCATTTAGTGGTAGATTCGAAGTATCTATCATAGATATAGAATTATCTATATTATCTGATACTACAATAGGAGAATTTACTTTATCAAAACTAGAATTTAAACTTTCTTCTTTAAATCTTAAAGGTGATGGTAAAGTATTAGGTTTAGTGCTTCTAAAATAACCTAAATTTAAACCTATTAAATATTCGCAGTATTTACTTATAACAGTAAATAAAGTAGTCAATATACAATTAAAGATATAAAATATTAAAGCACTTTTTAAGTATATTGTAAAGGTTTTAAAATTTATTTTGATTTTCATCTCCTTTTATAGTTTTAATAACTATTACTTTTATAATAAATTTGGGAAAAGGGGAAAATTAAATATTTTATATATTGTTGAGAGAAAAAATAAATAGATAAAACTTTTAATTTTGGTTTCCTGCTGATTGCCTATTGTTACATTTTTAAGATTGTCACCGTAGCCTCAAAGTACTACTGGTACTTAAAACTTTAAGGTGTTCCAGCATATAGTGAGGTTTAAGGAGAGCCCATTTAAGTTCCTAATTTATATAAAAAATCAGGATGTAAATAAGGTGTTACTATTTGTTTAATTAAAGGCATACTAGTTTTTGAAATACGAATACGATAAGTATCTTTTTCTTTATTTCTTATTTTCAAACTAGATTTAATATTAAATTTACACAATAATTCTTGTAGTATTCCACATTCTTTTTTTGTAAAGTTTTCAGTACATAAAATAATAGTTTTAGTTCTACCATGATTATCAAAATAACCATCTTCCGCTATTCAATGAGCTAAAGATATTGGAGAAAACATTTCGTTAATGCAATTAGGCACTATTTTAATAAACTTTTTTTGATCTGGGTCTCATTGATATCAAAGTTTATGAAGCTCTGTAAATAAAGGAAGACTACGTGTGAAAAATTGATACTGTGTAATTTTTTTACCTTTATGTTGAGGTAAATTTAAATTAGGATAAGCATAAAGACCAGATTTACTAAATTGTTTATAAACTTTATCGTATAAATCAAAAATATAGTTATAAGATCCAGCTGACATAGTCATAGCATATAAAGCATTTCCAGATACTTTACCTTCTTTAGATCTATGATTATGTCTTAGAGAACCATCCCCTAACATATTACCTGTAATTATTTCTAAAGTATTTTGGGGTATAGTACTTATTACAGTTGGTAATGTTAAACTATAATGAAAAATATTTTGTTCTGTACTAATAAACAAACACATTAAATAAACAATAATAACACTAACTTTATAAAAGTTAAATTTTAATTCCTTTTTTATATTAGGTACTTTCCAGTCATATAATAAACCCTCCATAGAACCTGGTAATCAAGAATGTAAACCTATTTGAGCACTTTTACCCATTGCAGCTAATAATAATAATAATCCAATTATACTTATTATACTTTCATTAATATATGGTGATAAAGAAAATACTGTAGAATAATCTAAATTACCAAATACTCAGAATAAAGTAAAGAAGGCAATACTTAAAGACATATCACCAACTCTATTCATTGTGAAAGCTAATATAGCTGCTTTATTTGCTTGTACTCTAGTATATCAAAAATTAATTAATAAGTAAGAAGAAACTCCTATACCTTCTCATCCTATAAACATTATTAAATAATTAGCTCCAGTTACTAGAACTAACATAAAGAAAGTGAATAATGATAAATAAGAAAAGAATCTTTGATTATGAGGATCTTCTGACATATAAGAAATTGAATAAATATGTACTAAAGTAGATACATATAATACTGGAATTAACATTGATACTGTTAAACTATCAAATAAGAATTCTCAGTTTATAGATAAATATTCAGAATCTATTCAACTATTTAAAAAAATACTTACTGGAGAACTACATACTCCTATTTCATAAAAGGCTACTGTAGCTAAAATAGAACTTAATAATAAACAAGTACATGTTATTATGTGGCTACCACTTACTCCTATTTTTCTACCTAATAGACCTGAAACAATCGAACCTAATAAAGGTAATACTAATATAGAAATATACATTTAATTTCTTAGACTGATGTTTCCTCTTAATCTATAATATGCTACAACTATACTTAAACCTATTACAGACTCAGCTCCAGCTATAGCTATTATATAAACACTGAATGTTTGACCTATGTTATCATCAAAATCATAAGAACTTAATAACACTAAAAATGTTACTGCTAAAAGCATTATCTCTATTGAAATTAACATTAGGATTATATTTTTTCTATTTAAAATAAAACCTAAAATACCTACTAAAAATAAAGATATTGATAAATTCATAGTTATAGTTTTTTCCTTTTGGACATTTAATTTGACTATCTACTTACTCCAATTTTTATTATAGTTAATTTAAAGGCAAAGGCCCATTAATAATAAAATAAATTGAAGGTAGTAAAATTTAGTATATTCTTTTTGCCATGCTAAACAAAGCATAATTAATATACTCATTCTACTTTTAGATAAGTATTTTACTAAGTAATGAATATATCTGGAACTAGTGTAGATTATTAAAGGGTGGAGTTACTACTCACCTACTTATTTCCTTTAAAGAAGGTAAGAATCTACGGCTCTATATTAAATGCTTAATAGATATAATTAAAATAGGTTTCTAAAACATAAACATAGTGGCTAAGAGTGTAATTTTTTTCTGCCTTTTCTATTTTAAATTTTTAATCTTAAGATTAACACCTAAATTAATAGAGGATCATATAATCATGTTCTTTTATATACTAGTTTCATTCTGTATCTATATGTTAAATAAAAACAAAAAAAATTTTTGTTTTATTTGCAAATTTTTATTTTTGTACTACTTTTAAATTTAAATTAATCTTTATAAATTAAAGAGTTATAACCTATTTACCACTAATACAAAAATTTATAGTAGTTCTATAATTTTAATGGTAAAATTTTTATTGTTATATTGAGAAAGGATTTATTATTTAAAAATAAAAATCTTAAGAATTCATCCAAACAAAAAATCTTTAGATAAATTAGTAATAATTAGCTTAATATTTCACAATACTTCCACACTTATCCTAATTAGAAATGTTCTATTTCTTATCTTATATATGCCTTTGTAAAATAAAGGAACATATTGATAGTATCTAGGGGCCGGTTTCAAACTTTATATACCTTCAGCTCTTATCCGTTATGTTTGTGGCTACCCAACTATGCCAGAATGTTAAAACTAAAAAATTAGTAATAATTACCCAACAATTGGTACACTATAGAAACACAATCATCTGATCCTTTCGTACTGAGAGATCATTCCCTTTTTACTATTATTCCCTCCAGAAGATAGGGACCATACTGGCTCACGCCGTATTAAACCCAACTCGCGTACCCTTTTAATCGGCGAACAGCCGAACCCTTCCAAGCTTTTGCACCCGGAGGATAGGATGAGTCGACATCGAGGTGCCAAACAGTCCGGACAATGTGTACTCTCACGGACTATCAGCCTGTTATCCCTAGCGTAACTTTTATCTATTAATCGACGGCTATTCCATAATATACCGTCGGGTCATTATGCCCTACTTACGTATCTGTGCGACTTATGGGTCTTACAGTTAAGCATGCTTAAACCATTACATTATTTCAGATCCTACATGATCTATCGGTTCCCATCCGACAATAAGCATACCTTTTTTTAAATTGGAGTTAATTTTTATTATATTTTACGAATAAAATACAATAAAAACTTAAAAATTTATGTATAAATTCAAGATTCTCTAATTTTACTAAAAGTAAAATCAATTTTGGGTATTTTTGATACTATATTAAAAACGTCCGCCCCAGACAAACTGCCAACTAGTCATTTGTTTTCTTCAAAGGCGCTAGGCGCAGAAGAATAAATATTAACATAATACTAGTTAAGGTGTTTCACCTTTGTCAAATCGACTACCTTATACGCTACACCTAGATTAAGTATATATGATAACTAGCTACAGTAAAGCTGCATAGGGTCTTCCCGTCTACCTGGAGGCAAACCGCATCTTCACGGCTAATTCAATTTCACTGAGATACTTGTAGAGACAGTGAGACCATCGTTACTTTATTCAGTCGGGACCACATTTAATGGACAATTAATTTTGCTACCTTAGGATCCTCAGGATAAGACCGCCATTGACCAGATTTTTAGAAAATAAAAACGCAAAGCGCCTATTAACCTTATATTAATGGCATCGGGCAAAATTCAACACCTATACAAAGAAATTAATCGTTGCAGATGTCTGTGTTTTAAGTAAACAGTCGGGGCCTCCGATTCTGTGCCACCCTTTATAAAAATTTACCTAAGTAAAAATTTTATAATTGGTTCTTCATCTCGTCTAACTTATGAAGACAACTTGCCGAGTTCCTTTACAAGTATTATCTCTACGCCTTAGTATTCTCTACCTACGAACCTGTGTCGGTTTAGGGTACGGTAGTTTTAATATCATTATTTTCCTGGTCCCCTTACATTTTTATTTATAATTTAAACTTAAAGAATAAAAATAAAATAAAAAGCAGATAGGACTTTCTGTATTAAACTCATCAGACAAAACTTTGGCTTTGTACCTTAGAGGCCGCTATAACATAAGGAGGTTTAACCTTTCCTTACAACCCTTTCGTATTCGGCGAGAAGTATTATAACTTCTTTTTTCGCTACTCATGTCAGCATTCTCTCTTCAGAGACGTCCAAATAATGAAACACTATTTATCTTCCGTTCTGAATGTTCCACTACCCAACTTATTTATTAAAAATAAGCGACATTATTTCGGTATATTACTTAGACCCGTTAAATTTTCGGTGCTAAACTCTATTCAATTAATTTATTAAATTAATCTTGACTACTGCGTTGTTATACGTTCTTTAAAAGATTGCCACTACCGAGCACACTTCATAGTTGAATTTAGAGAAAAACATCCTTAATTTCACTTAGTAACAATTTTGGGACCTTAATTAATGTTCACGGCTGTTTCCGTTTTGACTACACACCTTATCATGAATAGTCTGAATTTCTATCATCAATTTATATAATTCCGAGTTTTGCTTATAAAGGTAGGATTTTCACGTCCCCCAAAATTATTAATTTATTCTTATTTACTAAGATTATAAATCAATAAAATATAAGCGTGTACTGTACCTTCTTAAATTTAAGTTTTAAGTCTTTAGACTTAAAAACAAATAGAACTCATACCTACATATGTTTCGTGGAAAACCAGCTATCACGAGGTAAGATTGGCCTTTCACCCCTTTCCACAGCTCTTCGGAGAATTATGCAACATTCACCCGTTCGATCCATTATAATCTGGCCATGGAAAGATCACCTCGCTTCGGGTCTAATAAGAGTAACTAATCCCATTACTTGACGTACAGTCGCTTTCGCTAAGGCTTTTAA
>WSTZ01000021.1:80155-92623 GCA_019632295.1 Tulasnella sp. 418 | reverse complement strand
GCCGCTGACGGTTTTGGCATTGGATATATCATCAAGGACGACGCCATATCGATCACTGCCTCGTCCAAGCATCTTCAGACCAAGAGATTGCTGGAAACAATGGCCAGCTACCTCGAGGAAGCTCGAAAGATAATTGTCACTCAATACAAGCAAGCGAACGAGAGGAACGATACCTTTGTTGATCATTCGGGTGTCATAAGAGACACGAGAACGGGCAAGGCACTTGTCACTCCCGGCGCAGAGGATGAGGAAGATGTTGAACCTGATGACGACGGGACAGCGACACCATTAAGTGAGTATCAAAGGGTGAATCTCTTTTTGGCATACCTAACATTGTTCTGTCGTATTGCAGCATCTGGATATTCTTTCTTCGACAGTGTAAGTTTAGCTCATAGCATGTTTGACTCAGTAGTTGACACAAGGAACTGCCACAGGGAGACCTGGACTTTTTCAAGCAGAAACGCCGTCGTCACGTTCGTCACCCAGTCGGTAAGTTGCTATGGCGCAATGTTTGGTAATATTGACTGAAGCCGATTCACTCCTAGGAAAAATGCTCCAGCTATCCGAATATTAATGTACTACCTTACTTACTTGTATATGTACTTTATATCTGTACGAATGGCATCGTGTGTGAAATGCTTCTCAAGGCCGTGTGCTTTATCTTCCTCGAAAGGACAATGTGGTGCAGGAATGAATATCGAAGCTGTGAAACACATGTCGCAAAAGTAGATGAGACATGGATTTGTCAGCAGGCAATCGGCACCCTAAGCGCGGCCAAAAAGCACGGAGAGACTTCGCCAACTTACCACCACTCATCCTTGCGACACTTCAACCACGACTCGTTGCTCGCAATGGGGTTCTCTAGGACAACGAAGATATCGATATTGCTAGCTATCGATGTGCTGTTCTTCTTTGTGGAGCTAATTGCTGGTAAGCACATCTGTCTGATGATATTGCATCCAAGACTAGCGTTTGACTGTAAATTAATCTTATAGGATATGCTGTTGGATCTCTGGCTCTTGTCGCTGACAGTTTCCACATGCTCAAGTCAGTTCAGCCTTTTGTCGCCAAGGTGAAATTTTTCTGACGCGTTGTTGCTGTGTAGCGACGTCATGAGTCTTGTTGTTGCACTATACGCCATCAAGTTGACCCAGTCATCCGCAAACTCTGCCACATACTCGTATGGCTGGCATCGTGCAGAGATCCTCGCGGCTCTCATCAACGGCGTTTTCTTGCTCGCCCTCTGCTTCTCGATTTTCCTCGAGGCGATGGAGCGGTTCTTCAGTGTACCTGGTGAGAATCTCATTATTCGGGATCAACATCTATTGGACCCATACTTACTCGCTTCTTATTCGTGAACAGAGGTGGGTAATCCTCGATTGGTCGTCATCGTCGGTTCCCTTGGTTTGGCTTCAAACATCGTTGGGCTCTTCCTCTTTCATGGTATGTCATGATGCCGAATTAATCGTGTCATTCCATTAACCCACCATTACGCAGAACATGGTCACTCTCATGGTGGTCATTCGCACTCCGGAGATTCTGAAGGGCCGAAAGCAATACCTGACACAGCTGCAACTCCGTCCGACGTCGCTCCCTTGCTTCGCTCCTCGGAACCCGTAAAGCCTTCAGCTACTCCAGCTCCAGCAACCATCATTGGTGGACATCGCCGCTCCGAATCAGGATCACGCTTCAGACCCAGATCAGATTCTAATGGATCAAATTTCACGCACCCTGCTCAAGTTCGGGCTAGTCTGGTGCAAGTTGCGGAAGAACTTCGCGCGACCTCGCCCGATATCGAAACTGTTCCGACTTCTCCCAATTTGAAGAAAACAAGGTCACACTCGCGATCTGGTGTCAGGTTAAGTCAAAGTGCGCCGGCTCCCGGAGAGGGTGGTACGCTGGAAGAGGTGCTTCGCAGAGCTACTGGTGGATACGTTGACGAAGAACCTTCATACGATCGGGCGGAAAGGGGCGAGGGCTTAGGTCATCGTAATGACCAGCATTCTGACAATGACTCTGACGATGAAGATGCGCCTCTCAATAGTGATGTGCACGCTGGACATTCACATTCACACCATGGTGCTGATGGACATGGCCATTCTCATTCGAAATCTGGTGGTGGTCATTCTCATTCTCATGGAAACATGAATATGCGTGCGGTGCTATTGCATGTCCTTGGGGATGCGCTTGGCAACGTCGGTGTCATTGCAACAGGTCTCATCATCTGGCTTACTGAATGGAAATACAAATACTACTGCGATCCGATGATCAGTTTGATCATTACAATCATTATCTTCTCTAGTGCACTTCCTCTAGGTGAGTTGGTGTTCTTAATGCAGAAGGCATTTAACTAATACGGATATTTCCTCTAGTCAAATCCGCTTCCTTCATCTTACTGCAAGCCGTTCCAACCTCTGTATCACTTGAAGATGTCCGAGACGCCATCCTTCGAATCCCAGGTGTCATATCAGTTCATGAACTCCACATATGGCAACTTTCCGAGTCAAAAATCGTGGCTTCGGTCCACGTGCTGGTTCGAAAGTCGCTCGCCAAATCACCATCTCAGATCAACCTCGCCCTCAACGACCAATCCGAATCTACCTCAAATCTACATGCCAAGTCAAATGGGAAGCTCGCTGTACTGAAAAATGAGAAGGGAAGAATGAATATCATTCGGGAGGATCCAGAGAGCGAGGAGTTTGTTTATATGAACGTTGCTGCTGATATCAGGAGGGTGCTACATGAGTTTGGAATACACTCCAGCACCATTCAACCAGAATATTGTATAGATGGAACTGAGGATGACGCTGTGAGTTTTCTTCCATTCTTTACCTACGTCCCCAATACTGACGACGTGTCTGAAAGACATCCGAGAACTCTGTCTGTTTGCTCTCCTGCTCCGGTGACTTAGACTGTGATCCATCTAGTGCTTGTTGTCGTGCGTATTTATGCAGTGCATTCGTGGATCGACGCTTACTTAACCCCTTTTTTTCTATAGCGCCAGTCGCGCCTCGTCCAGGGGCTGCATAATCTTCTATCTATACTTCTTATTGCAATACATTTTCGCTGTCGCTCTCTCTTGCTCACCCCGTCCGATCCTTCGTCTGCCTAGTGTTCTCTGTCCCCGTCAATCTAATATTTCTTGTATATTTTACGGTGCCGTTTTCCAATGCAATCCGTGTAAAGATTAAAGCGCCACACTCTCGTGATAAGGACTCCCATTCGACTCTCATATTACAGTACAATTTAACAATACATCAGGCAAATGGCAGCCTTACGAAGTGTTACAACATGGGTGGGTAGGATTCTATATGATAACAAACCGCATACCGGTGATACATCACAGTTCGACCTGACTTTTTCGCTTCAAGTCAGTAGGTTGAGTGACACTCCGTGTCAATTACTGATATCTGAGTTCTCCGTTCTCGTATGAGCTTCCTTGACTATGTGATGCATCCTTGCTTCCCTCTGAGCCCCAGCTATTCCTGTGAGTCGGCTTGGGAACAGACAAAGTATTGGCTGGATTGTTCAGCCCATTTGCTCCGCTAAAATTCGACACAGGGGATGTGGGACTTGGAACAGTGTTTGAGAAATCCTCATCGGTATCATCATCATCATCCGCAAGCATTGGGGCGCCCGATGCTGGAGGGGGGACAGCCCGTATCCGAGGAAGGCCTTGATCATTGGGAGCACCTGAATAGCTTATCATGGTCATTTCGGGCATAGCTCCTGCTTGGCCATCCTCCAAATTGTTGCCGACATTTTCCCCTCTTGAGCCCCTCCGTTCCGAATTTTCCCGTCGACGACGACAAGAGCGCCAAGATGGAAGAAGAGATGGACGTGTCAACATGTATAGGAGCACGTTGACGAGGCCGGAACTGGAGAATATGATTCCAGCGAAGGCTGTCCATTCGGACGGAATAGGATTGCCATCGCTCCTTGTTGGCTCGATCCAGCGTACCACAGACATGGGAAGAATGAGAATGACTATGTTAGTGGAACGGAGTCAGCCACGTTTCTAAAGGAGTCAGAACTCGAAGACTCACTGTAGACAATCGGATATGCCAACATCTGCCTGGCGACGTTTGAAGCTCCTTTCTTTTCTGTTCGATCAACTCTCCATGTGTCATCACGATGAAGCCGCTTCCATGAGATCTTCATCTTGCCCCGAGAAGTGGCACTGCTTTGTACAAAGTCGACTTGGAGGTTACCCCTGAGGGTCAAAAACAGTGGCACGTAGAGTGCCGCACTAAGAAGTGCGACAAACCACATCAGGCCGTATTCCAGGCCGATGCGTTGAGAAGAGTAATGAGGATCGATCCAGCACCAGTATGTGCTCGGACCATAGAAGGGTGGGTTGGTGTGGGTCAAGCCGGACACAAGTGGGGCGAGAAGCAGGAAAAGCCAGATGAGCCCAACTACGAGCCAGGGCATCCATCTCGCATTTGGCAGCTGCAATCGCGCGAACAACACCAAAAAGGTGTGTAGCGCGATTGCAGCTGAATTGAAACTCACTCCGACGTCGCCCATCTGCTTGATGACGCCTTGGGCCGTGCAGAACGAGCTGGAGGTGACGCTTGCTTGACGTACCCATCTCAAATCCATAATTGCGCCCACAGCTTGGATGAGATCGCAGACCAAAAGAGACAGGAAGTAATAATCTACGGGGTTGCGCAGGAAATGGATTTGACGTTGCCCCCTCGTTGCAGGTCGGTAAATCTTTCGGAATGAATTGAACTTGAAATTCGAGGGATTTGAATGAATGGCAGCTTGGAATGATTAGATATAGAGGTTGTACTTACGATGACATATCCCAGCAGGACCGAAACGGCTATGGCAGACAGAAATGCAGACTTGAAGTTTACGAGGCATCAGGTCAAGCGGATCTTGTGTTTATGCATGCATGTGATACGAACCTGCACAATGAACTAGAAACTAATGAGACAATCTGCGTCATCAAAAGAAAAGAACACGATGGCAACTTACAACGAGTCCAAGGCGTTCTCCAAAGGTGAATTTGGCTTCCGTGGGCATGGTATAGGAATCGGATTCTCTTGGATGAACTAGAGATAGGAACGCTGATTATGTAGAGACGTTGAGGCTGCGCATGCGCGTCTATGGCTTCCTATCTTTGGACTATTCATTGGGGGCTGTCCTTAGAAATCCATAGGGAAAGTATCAATGACCAATCAGATCTCTCGCTCGAGTGGTCTTGTTCGAATTTAACAAAGGGGAGGACAATCCAGTGGAAAATCTGCCGTTCTATCAGTAACCGCAGCTCATTTCACCATGTGGACGCCACATTTTATGGGTCTACCAGGTGAGAGAATACAACGGAGGAGTCAGGTGAGAATATATGACAAGCAACAATCGACGCTGTGTATGGTCAAACCTTTGTACTGAAGAAATGCTGAAGGCAAGGAGCAATCACTCAATGATTCGGTACATGATCAGCAGAAGCAGAATTTAGAGTAAATGTTGTCTATTATTGGCATCAGTTTTCGGGTCTAAGATCCGAGCTTCCTTATCTCAGGGGCTCATATCACATTTCGGAGGCCAGGGGCAAAATTCGAGCTGCGTTGTGGACTCACTTCATAGCGTAAAGCGCGTAAGCGTTTAACCATTTTCGTTAAGTACTCGGTACCTTGCACAATATTAATTGTATCACGGTCATCTTCCGAGGAAGCCGATGATGGGTTGCTCTCTTATGACCTTGCTGTGTGTTTGCCAACAACTTCTGGCCAATGTTTCACGCAAGATACCGGCTCTTCATACTTGGCGAGCTTGCAAAAGTCTTCCTCTTGCCCGCTGTTACTTTGGCTGTAGCTTCACGCTTAGATCTACATGGGGTGATCACAACTCAATCCTCTAGGTGGATATGGGCAGGAATCTATCTCTGCTGGCTGCCTATCTTCTGGTCGTTGTACATTGGCGTATCTCGATATATAACAAATCGACAAGCTAGGAAACTGGGCGTTCAACTAGCTCCTCTCATTGAAGGAAAGTGGCCAGGCAATGTGGACTTGGTTATCAGGTAGTTGATTCGTTGCATCCACTGGCAGACTTCATCAACTGATCATGCGCGTCGTGGTGCCCGAAGACTGGCGGATGGAATGAAAAATGGATACATCGGCGATATATTCGATGAGCTCTTAGATGAAGCTGGTGTGAACACAGCTCGAATGTCATTGCTATTCAGCGACCGGGTATGTATTCCGTTTCAATGGGTGGATCAAGTCAGTGACTAGACCCTGTGGTTTAGATAGTGACCAGGGACCACCAAGCGGTAAAAAGTATCTTGACTACTGGTTTCCCTAACTTTGGGAAGGGGTATCTCGCGAGGCTCAGGTCAGAGTCGTTCTTGGGAAATGGTGTGTTTACATCTGACGGGGCTCTTTGGAAATTTGTGAGTTGGCCCCTTGTCCGCTATCTATAATCACTTACGAGCCTGAAATAGCATCGAACAATGGCTAGGCCTTACTTCGGTCAGTAAAAATGCTGACTACTTTGTTAATACGGCTCTGATTCATCGCCCAAGATCGAGAACGCATTTCTGACTACAAGACCTTCCATAAATACACCGAAAAGATTATTCACAGACTTGACTGCCTCTCTGCAGCTGATGAGACGGTCGACGTGCAAGATCTTTTCGGTCGATTTTCTCTGGATACTGCAGGTGAATTTCTTTTTGGATTCAGCGACTTCAATTCCTTGGAATTTCCTCTACCCAAGCTTGAGGAAAGGTTTGAAGATAGCTACTATGGGTTTGCTCGGGCGTTGGGCGAGGCGCGAGAAAATGTTATGAGAAGGGTAAGAATAGGACAGCATGCATGGACGATCTTAGAGTTCTTCAAAGACTCTCAGTCTCAGCCAATGTCAGTGATTGACAGCTGGCTGAATCCTTGGATAGAGCGGGCTCTTGCAAGGAAAGGATGTTCTGTTCCTGAAAATTCTTGTTTTTTGGAACATCTTATTTCATCCACCAAGGGTAAGCGTCGATAATGGAAATGTACATAAATCTCAACCATTAACAAGCTTACCGTGTATAGACACTCAACTCATTAAAGATCAGCTGCTTAACATCCTAATGGCCGCCCGAGATACTGTAAGAGACACGATTTTCATGTGCAATTGTAAACACTTAGCAAAAGGCGTCATTCAGACAGCAGAAACTCTTACATTCGCCTCCTATGCCTTATGTCAACATCCGAACGTGATGGCTAGACTCCGGAAAGATATTCTGGAAAATCTTGGTCCAACCACTGTACCAACGTATGAGGACCTCAAGGGCCTGAAGTATCGTATGTGATATCTTTTTCACTGTTCCAAGCATCACTCGATCTGATGAAGTACCAAGTTCGCGCAGTAATCAACGAAGTCCTTCGTTTGTTCCCACCTATCCCGATCAATACAAGAACCTCACTTAGTCCATGCGTCGTCCCAACAAATGATCCTAAGGGCCCATTTTTTGTACCTAGTTCGGGAACCCAGATTATATTCTCCATAATTTCTTATCAGAGAAGAAAGGATTTATGGGGTGATGATGCTGATGAATTTGATCCAGAGAGGTGGCTGGATAAGCGCGTGAAACTGATGGCTACGGATCCGTCCAAGTTCATGCCCTTCGGTGCAGGACCCAGGTAAGCACTTTGTTTATCTAAATAAAGGGGTAGGGATGTTCACAATGTCGATGCTGTCAAAGGATCTGCTTAGGACAGCAATTTGCGTACAATCAAGTTTCCTTCGTCTTAGTAAGGTTACTCCAGAAATTTGATCGTTTCGAATTGAATCAGCCGGCACAAGCTTTACCCCCGGATAGTTGGAAAAGTGCTAAAGGTAGAAAGGGAAAGGAGATGTTTAAACCGAAGTCATCTATAACATTATATGCCGAAGTGAGTGTCGACTTAAAAATTCGCTAACTCAACAACTTAGTAAATGTTTCGAAGGGGGGAATTTGGATGAAGTTAAGAAGTGCCACCCAGTCAGAAATCTTGAAACAAGATTGAACGAGACTGGGCTCATTGGTCGAATCCGTTGCTTAGCTAATATGAACCGTAGGAATTCCCATGTTGACTATCTAAAGACAACCACAGAACCACCTGCTCCAGCCCTCAGATCAACCTAATTTGGCTGGCAGCATGTCCGACGGCCGCAGTACCCTAAAGGAACAGTCTGACAGACTTTCATTTAAAGTCAGACGTCCCTCACCGTTATCACGTCAGTCCTCTAATGGACCGGATAGCGAAGCAGGGACACCTTCCTTCCGCATCCCACCGCCACCTAATAAGTCGCTCAATCTTCCGCCTACATATAAGGGCGACTCGTCCAAAAGGAGGTTTGCCGGTCAAACTTTCCATCATAACAACAGCGATAGTGATGAAGAAGACGAGACGGCTGATGAACTCATCACAGGCTTCGATGAGCTAGGTGTTCAGCGGTGAGTCGTTTATTCAGCTCCGTTCTGAACAGAAATTATTCAGAATGAACAGTGATAATTGAGCTCACACTCAGGTATCGTTAGGTCAAAACCAAAACCAAAACCGCAAGGCCCATTGGTTATTCCTGCTTTACCCAATCGAGATTGGAGAGCAGAAGTGAGAGCTAGAAAAGGGGCTACAGGATATATACCTGAAGGAGGCCGAGCTTCGGTCATGATAGGCGTGGATGGAAGTCAAGGTGGTTTGGGCACCAAGGACACCATTAACTCTGGACCTCAACTCGTTGGGCTTATATCCAAGACCCGCCCAAAGGAGTCAGCTGTTGATGAAAAGGCCATCGAAGAGCCTGCGGAAGATATTCATATGGAGGAAGATCAACCTCAGCCAGAGAAATCATTAGATCAAATCGCGCTTGAAGCTGTTCTCCGCGGTGGTGACGCAGAGGACTCTAAACTACAGGTGGATATTATCCCGATGGTCAAGCCATCAGCTATGGATGAGGCTACCGCCTATCGATTTGATGTAGCTACCAGACCAGACGAAGCAACATTGGAGGACTATACTCGTGTTCCAGTTGAGCAATTCGGTGCTGCCCTCCTCAGAGGCATGGGTTGGAAAGAAGGTGCTGCGACAACCAAAAATGGCAAGACTGCTGTTCAACCTTACCTTCCTCAGCAAAGACCATCATTGCTGGGTCTTGGAGCCAAAGAGAAAGCTGTGGATAATGACTCTCAACCTGGCCGAAGCAACTCTTCTCGAAACCAGAGCAGTCGAAGAGGTGAACCTCAAAAATATATCCCTCTCCTCAAACAAGAAACGTCTGGCAGACCTTCATCTGGAAATGTAAGTAATATTGGTAATAACGTCTACTGCCAAGTATTGAAAGCTAGAATCTCTAGGGCTCCCGGCGCAACTCGCGATCTCGCTCCCCAACATATCGAGATTCTCGAGATTCACGCGATGGATCTAGAAGACCCTCCCGCTCTCCATCTCCATCCTCTCGTCGAGACAGGGACAGAGACCGAGACCGAGATAGATACAGCGACGGTGATTATAGACGGAGGCGTCGTGAAGGAGATTTAGAAAGCTCCAGGAAGGATAGGGATCGACATCGTGAATACCACGGGTCCGATAGAGATAGCAATAAGCGTCGCCATCAAGATCGTGATTATGATCGCGACCGTAGATGATCGCGACCCAAGGCATGATTGAACTATATTAACTTGTATTGCTATACTCTTTTTGAATCACATGCAATACTGTTCAGTCGAATACTGGTGTGCCTCATAGGAATCGACTGATTAGTGAAATTGGACAATGGTTATCCATAAATGATGGATACCCATCGTTCCCAGTAAAGGCAGTGGTCGGTAGTATCATCTGATGGCAGAAATATTCGTATACCCGCTGCCTTTACCCAATATTTTCTCCACGTTCGCCCCCCCACCCCCAAAAAGAGTGCTATCTAAACTCCGTATGCAGTGCTCTCGAGCGTGCTTCATGTTGGGAGTTTGATGACAATGGTGGTATTATGCGAAAAAGACAGCAGAGTGGCAAATGTCACCGAGATATAGTTGTTCTATACTGACTTTTCTGCGACACTCGGATAGACCAGCTAAAGTGCCTGAGCTTACTCACACCTTCATTGAGAAAAAAGTCATTATTGAGCCGGCTACGTGCATAGGCTGTATTATGTGGTTTGAGCATATCAAACTTTGGAAGATTTTGGCGCCCATCATGAACTGCCGTTAGCCTCCTCCCCCTCCCCCTCCCCCACCACCTCCACCATCTCCTCCACCACCACCGCCGCCCCACCCACCGCCGCCATCGCCGCCAAACCATGCACCGAAATCTCCACCCGAATGATGGGCTCCGTGATGACGCCGCTTTTTAGGAGGCGGCCGCTGTATTTTACCACGTCGAGAAGTATTCTGGCCCCTGGTACAAGCAAAGAGGCAAAGTTCTGAGATACCCAAGGTAACTACGCAACAAAAATATCGAAGGATCTGAAATAGGGAGCAGGGTCAACAGCCCATGAGCCAAGTCCGACGGAAAAGTGCTGAATAGTATTCCTGTTATGAATCAAGTTCACTCACCTGTGTACCCCCTCCCCCTCGGATGCGGAGGGGGGTCCTTTGCTCATCTACGGGGTTCGATACTTTCAAGTCACGTGTGGGTTGGGGACCAATGAATAGGAACAAATAAGGTCTCACCTGAGGAGAATGATTTCTTTCTCATCACTTGTTTAGTTTGGTGTCTCGTTATTAGATGTTTGATGACCTGAGCTCTAGCATGGATTGCTCTTTTATATCTCACTCAGCAATCATGATATCGGACATCTGGGCTGTGCATAGAATCGAAGACTGCGGTAACTGCGTCCCTAACAGTTCCCACATGCTACAATGCTCTGCACTGATAGAATAGTGGCTAGTGTGAAGCGCGCGCCCTCGAATTGAGGTAGCTTATGTCATCAATACCTGCCCTCATTCTGTTTTACGTCGCACTGTAGAATTATGCTTCGAACTAGCTTCCTCGACTTCGTGACATATTAGAAGGTATGGGTCTGTATTGAGGTGCCCAAAACCACAGGACTATGGTTCCAATTGAACTACAATCATGACGATTGCGGGATTGGGGAAGGAGTGACTGCTAAAATTCTTGCCAATATGATAAGGCCCCTAATCTTCAGCCGCCGCTGTGGCCGACTCTTACACTGCCTCCAGAATCGAATTATTGTAGCGCTATGGAGCCAGAGAGCTTGGCCTACTTGGAGTCTGATTGTTCCCACTCCCCGGGGTTCAAGTTAATCCACGTTAATTCACGCGGAGACCAAAGGTCATCTAGCACCCTGATGATTGATAATGTATAAGCATATTCTCGATTCCAACTCAGACCTGTTCGGGTCACCTTATATATTAAGGAACGGGCCATAGGATTGCCGGTGTAACTGTTGTACTTTGATCCGCAAATGTAGCGATATTCTCCGACCATTCCGACTTGCTCCTCAAAGTTATGAGTAGACCACTCGATGTTGAGCACCAATCCAACGGAATATGAAAGCAACACTTTACAAGTCCTAAGCATTATTCCTGGCCAGAAGACTTAACCAATACTAATCCTCAAGCACGCAAAAGCAAAAGAACAGATGCTGAAGCATGAAGCCTAATCCTCTGTCGCATCTCTTTATCGACGTTGGGTGATTAATTCAATGCGCGATAGCTGACCTTTCATTATTTGTTAGTAACACACGGGCCAGATCTTTTCATTGGATATGGACCATGAGCCAATTCATTGCTAAGTTAGATACATGAGCACATGATAGTTCCGGATTTTTACGGTACTATTAGGATGGTTCTAGGCTGAGTGGGGATCAAGATACATGGACATTAATCCGAGGCCAGTAGATCAAAACCCACCACCACCACCACCACCACCGCTACCAACAGCACCGCCAGCCATCCATGGGGTCGTATATGCAGAGGGGTAAGTGGGTCCTTGATGATTACTATGCCTATGACGCCTACGGTTGCGCGTGTTCTGGCTGCCAAAACAGGCTAGTAGACACTCTGAAATACCAATGGTATAGAGACAGCAACAGGCTCGAAGTAGGATCTAGGAGTAAAGTCAACCAAATTCGAGCTGGAACAGCACAGAAAGCGGTTCAATAGCTTCAAGGTGACTTACAAACGTGCATCCTCCCCCTCGTAATCTGAGAGTGGTTTGTTGTGAATCAAGTGATGTCGACGCTATTGAGATTAGTGGGTGAACATACAAAGCGAATAAAACTATACTGCACCTGCCGACAATTTCTTCATTATTTCGTATCTGATTTTTGAGTGATTTTGGTGCTCTGAACGGCTCAAAGAGAGCTCTTATATCCTGTAAGCTCATGACCTGCGCAAATGTAGCAACTGGGAGATCAATGCGGTGCAGAGGGCGGATGACTGAGGGTGCCTGAGGTGCCTTTTGATAACAGATTCCACATGTTCAATAATTTCAGCCGATGCTGAGCAGGTTTGAGCACGTTTCG
>WSTZ01000021.1:62969-76341 GCA_019632295.1 Tulasnella sp. 418 | reverse complement strand
GAATGAACACAGGGTACCACTATATATCGGCCGGTTATTTATGGAAACACCTCCGTTCTTATCACTCCAGAAAATCGAGGAAACGCACCAGTTGATCACACACATCGTTGGACTGTTGCACTCCGCAGCGCAGCCTCACCTCTAGATGGAAAAGGAGATACCATAGGAGGTGCTGATGATATCAGCTATTTTGTTAAACGAGTCACATTCAAATTACACGAGACATACCCGTCACCAAATCGAAGTAAGAATGGTTGTATTCTATGCTTGTGGTTCTTCCTAATTGCATTTTTTCATGACAGATATCGAGAAGCCTCCGTTTGAGGTGACTGAGACAGGGTCAGTATCTCATTCTCAGGCCACATTGCATACTCTAAATCAACCCATTGCCATTTAGATGGGGAGAATTCGATATCCAGATCAGGGTGACATTTGTTAACGAGTCCAATGAAAAGCCGATTAGCTTTCACCACCACCTCAAACTTCACTCGTGGACAGCTGGCAGTCTACCTCCTGGTTCTGACCCTTCCACTCTTCCACCACCGGAGGGGCCTATCAATGCATGGCAATATGACGAAATCGTGTTCAGTGATCCAACGCAAAACTTCCTTAACATCTTGCTTGCTCATCCCCCAACCCCTTTACCAAAGGTGAAACGGAAGGCGGCTCCACCCCACATTGCATATCCACCATCGCTGGTCACTACTCGTAACATGCCCGAATTCAGCGCAGCAATGGAGAAAGAGGAGGCGGATCGATTGGATAATGCCAAACGTGAAATCGTAGAGCAGACAGACAAACTGCGAAAACTACTCATTGAAAAAGAAAAGGAACTAGAGAGGTTGAAGAAAGAAGCTGAATCTCAGGGTGAACCCAAAAGCTAGCCAATGTAATCATATCTTATACCTCCAATACAAGATGTTTGGAAGTATTTAGAGCCAAGATGCCCAACCATAGTACATCATTGCCTGGAAAGATAGCAAGCATTCATAGGAGAGTCAGCTGATATTCCTATCGCAGTTCTGCATCGATACATACCAGATTCGCAGAATCCGTGGCTTCCTTAATGAGGGCCTCCACTTGGTTGCTGGTTTTGATTTCCTTCGGGGATCTATCGCTTTGCCCCACTGACAAGCCCTCTAATTTGCGACGAATTGGAGCCAAAGACTGTTGAGCTAATGCTTTCATGTGATCCGCTGGATTTGCGGAAGCTGCGTCACGACGGTGGCGATTTGCTGCCCGATTGCGGCGTTCCTATCAAGAAAGCTCAAAACTTGATCAAGATCAGGTTTAGCCCTAATTCGCTTACTACGTTACGGTTTTCAATTTCCCATTCCACAAGGGGATCATGAACAAACGCTTCCAGGACGCTCATCAACGAATCCTTGTTATGGCGCAGAATTTCCATGGTCACTTCGCAAGCTATTCGGAAAACTCCTACATGGCCGTGGTGGTGAGCAATTGTATTAAACAAAGGCGAGAGTTGTACCTTCAACCCCTGTGACCCCAAGGCCGTCCACAAGATTCTGCGTAAGACGGAAAGGCACTCTTTCTGGTACAGCAAACGTCTTGCCCTGATTTCGTATTTGCAGAATTCAGAAAACAGTCGCACCCCGTTATAAATTGCATACCTTCTCAAAGAGGCAGTTAAAATCGACGTGAACGGCGTCTCCTGTGCTGCTATCAAATAGGATATTTTCTCCATGTCGATCTCCTAGGCTGTTATCACATCAGTGTATCTCTTCACGACTAGAGGAATAAAGTATTCTTATACCCAAGTATGTATCCAACCATAGACATTACCGCTGCTGTTCTTCCGTATGCAAGTCGACTAGCAAACCAAGCGGTTGGTTCAGAGAAGGTTGCGATGAACCATTCATGGAAAACCGGCGGATACCTGGGAGCGTGTGATGAAATCAAAGTGAAGATACTAATAGCATGGTTCACATACTGTGGTAGAGTAATTTCTATAAGACTCTTGGCTGCGTACTTTTCACCTCGATCACGGGCGCGTTCGTACTCCTCGGTGACCGGCTTTGGCTGTGCAGAGCGCGTATGGATGAGGCGAAGGACCAGTTGAGAAGGAGAATACTAACATATAGAGCGATGCCTCGCGCCTCGTAAAGTTTTGCTAAAACAAATCTTAGTCCAATCGTGTTAGGCACCCATTCTATCAGCCCGCATTCCTCATTGAGCGGTATTACAGAATAGGTTCGGATGTCTGAAAGGCTCTTTGTCAATATCGTGATATATATATAGATTGGTGAAACAGGGACGAACGCAGTTGTCGACGACGGGATTCAGAATTCGTTTTGAGAAGTTTGTTGATGATACTGTTGAAATCCATGAGTCTGGCATCTTTTCGCATATCATCCTTTGGTTTGCATAGCCAGTTGTAGGAACGACCATCACCGCCAATAATTGTCACCTTACGCGGCTTCTGAAGCGATCTCATAATCTCCACTTCATCACCAAAATCTAAAGCAATGTCGAAGTCAATAAGTTACCCGGAGGATCCAAAAGAAAAAAAAAGCAGCCCTACCGCGTATGGTTGGAAGAAACAGCGGAAACGGTTGGTGCTCATCCTGAGATGAGCTGGACGGTAGGGTAACAGTCATAGAGCTTTGGAGTGGCAATATAAGGTCGGATTTCGCAAGTCTGGTCAAATTTGGGAACTTGGTAATGGGAAGAGTTGTTGTGTCATTGTCAACAGGAAAGTCACAGAGGTTAAGCAACTCTCTTGACATCGCTTCCCATTGATCGACCAGCTTCTTGACCATTGACCGACCATGAGGAAGTCCCTAAAATTTCCTGATTGTGTCGTATCTCACAGAATCAAGGTAAATAACATACCTTCAAGCGTTCTAGTATCTCTAACCCCCGCTGTTTTCTAGAAGGTCTTTTTGATAGTCCGACCGTAGTGAAGAGCCAAAGTGCTTGTTGAGGATACTCCCTAATAACATTTGCTACCAATCGAGCAAGAATCGCATAAGCTGCTTCGTCAGGGTGTTCGATGCGGGATACAATCTGGGGAAAAGCCGTGAACCACTTGAATTGGGTGTCAGTCGTGACTCCGTAGTAAACTTGAACATGTGCCTACTTGATAAACGGGCAAAGATTTCAATGCACCTTCAATCAAAAGGTTGATTCGATTAGCAGAAGATTGAACATGTTGTGCAGCCGACTCTCTAAGAACGAGGAATGGCGTCATACGGATAAAAATGCATGGTGAGCTGTATTTCAGAAAAGCTTACTGCAATCCCTTTCCTTTTTCTGCTGTTAGATCGAGCCATAATGTTAGAAGACGGGGCATAGTCTGGAAAATGTATTTCGATCCACATGAGAGCGCGTCGATGTAGTGCTTGCAGACAAGCCGTGCACGATCCGCCGCACTGGAGGCTCAGATCAGTTTGTGTATAAATATATATAAACCAGGCGAGCTCACACAACAGCATTAGTGTCGATTACTCTCTCTCTGAGAACGTCATAAAACCTTCCTAGGTAGAAATATGGACTTTCCCAGCTGGATCGAATGTCAGTTTTCTACTTGTTAGCCAACAATAACTCATCGATCCTCACCCCTTCAACGTATCCGTGGCTTCTGTGAATGAACGTGCAATATCCTTTTCATCAAATCGATCAGTCTCATCTTTCCATCTTGCCCTGAGGAGTCGTGCCTAGGTAATATTTCAGCCCCGTACAAACGAAGGCAGGATTGATAGATTTACTTTAGCCATCATTCTTGTGTGCTCAATTTCGTCTTCATCATCGAGGGCAACTGTTCGCTGTATTGCGGTCTCCAGCTCCTGAAGAGCGCGGGGTCCTTCACCATTAACCTTGGTGAGTTTTGAACTTTGTATAAACGAAAAGGGAGTAGACATCTGATTGGCTTGAAGCGTGGCGCTGTATGCTGTTTGGGAATGTCCCGATTTCCTAGCTATTTTGGCAGAGGCAAGCCAAGTCATGCCAATTTCTCTCATCGCGACTGGACAGTTGGTGAAGCTGAGTGAAGTGTTAGAATTGATGTAGCAGTTAGACAGAAACGACACTCACCATATGGTAAAAGCCGTACGTCGCATGCTGAGTGTGGGTTCTCTAGCGCGAAAGGTCGGAAGTGATGCCTCAAATCGAGAGGACAGTTGAGCTGTCAGCCTCCCAAACACGTTCTGTGCCTCTCGATGATTTCCATCCTTCGATAATTCTTCCACCTTGATGGAAGTTTGATGTATCATCTCCAGCTCTCGGACTTGATGAAGATGTATGATAGCTTCATATGATCTTCTATATGACTGTCTTCCAGCAGCAGTAATGGAGGATCCCAAGTACTTCCGAGCTTCACTCAATCCATTCGAAATGGAGGATTCATCACCAGCCCTTATTGCCAGAAGCAGCCTGCCGATATGTATCTCTGGAGCTACGGAGGTAGTCCGTCGCACCACTTCCGCAACACCATCCCAATCACCTGCCATCCAGGAGCCTTCAACCTGAAATCCAGCGAGTGCGTCAAACCAATCATTGTTTCTAGATAAAACTCCACGAATGTGCGTCCGCAGTGTGTCTGGTGTAAAAGAATTAAATGGTGGACAAGCGTTCAAAACAACATATCTCACCGTAGTGGCCCAGATTTCGTAAGCAACGCAATAGTCCGATGTGCAGGTTCACATCATCTGGCATTTGCTGGAGTTTTATTTCCCAGCAGCTCTGGGCTGAAGTCCACCGGCCAGTGCTTTCATGCTCCCTGATTTGATGCTCTAAGGATGGAGCAACTACTTTGCTTGACACACCTTGCATGCCATCCGGCTCATCCAATTGAGCATATATCTGGTGAAGTCGTTCATAATACGGTTGGAGCTCTGCCTCACTTGTATGTGCGCGCTGGCGCATCAGAACTAGCTGTTCAAAGTTCATCAGAGCTCGAGCATATGCCTTGCATTCGAATGCCGCTCTAGCCATGAGGCTATGATCAATGCTGGTTAATACGGATTCTACTTTCGCCAAGTGGTGCTGTAGGTCCGAGAAGTTCAATACCCCTGTTGGACGCGACCTCCCTCTTTTAGGAACCAGATCCAGCCTAGCTCGTCTAATCCATTTGTTCATGTGATCCATTAGCATGAAGACAGTCTGCAAAGGAAATATCAGGATGTCGCATGGCTTGAATAAAGTAGGACGTACTTGTGCACTTAGCAAACGCCGGTCAGGGGACAAGGCAACTCCAGTTGGAGTTTCGTCTTCAAGCACAGCCAGAATCTCTCTAAGTATGGCCTCCCTGTCCCTGTCTTCTCCAGATATTACAGCATGGAGAACGAGATGTGGTAGCATGTGATGAGCTATGGAAACATCTTGATTGCGGACAATATTGCGGAACACATCGAATATGGACTTCGCATTTACACCCGAGACGCGTGATATCAGGTGCTGGGACCATCTCTGGATCCATTGCCGGTATGTGGGAACTGAAGGAAAGATAGGAAGAGGAAGCTTTTCAAGCTCCTTCTCTGGTAGGTACAAACGTCCACCTAGAAGTGCCGCGACCGTCTCTACCACATGCGGGGGTAGTGATGCCCACCTCTGTTTCACTTTGGGCTCGACGCTACTTTTACCAGAAGGTGCTAGCAGTTCTGGAGTGAAGTCGCAGAGTCGGAGCAATTCCTGAAGCGCGTAGGCTAGGTTGTTCTGATATGACATGTCATTGGCAGATCGGTACGCCCCAACGAGAACGTCTTGGATAAGATGAAGCACAAACTTCGTGTTTTCAGACGGATCTTGGAAGTTATGGAGGATCGTGACTGTCGATTCTTCCGCCACAACGTCCAGTCTGTCTGGATCTAACGCCCCCAAGACCCCCATGCATTCGAAAGCCAAGCCCCGTATCTCCTCGAAACCTTCCCCATCCCTACTTGCTGATCGAAGTAAGGCCCTGACGATGTCACTAGTGGGCCAATCGAACACATCTCCTGATGATGCTTTTTGTAGCATTTCGTTGTTATCGACCATAAAATGTTTTAGCTCCGAAAGAGAACGGACGCTGACGGCTACGTTATCGTTGATAGAGCGTTCCAAAAGGTTTGCTAGAAGATGCTTCCGATCCCAAGACCTTTGCAGCTCTCTAAATCTGGAATTAGCCTTAGAAAACTCGGGTATGTCATCAAGAGACACCATCTCGGACAAGTAATGCCCTATAGCATCCCCATTGTCAAGAAGCAGGTACTCTATGATAGCCCTTCCAAGCCTTCTTGAGGGGGCATCAAAGTGAGTCCATCCTGCAACTATAGCCGCTGTCGTGGAGCCAGCATATGGGCCGATATCTTGAAAAGCGGAAGTCGTGAGGAAGATATGCCATGTAGTGAGTGTTTCCTGGACCAACGCAGCGACATTGATCATAGTGTGCAGCACGGCCATTATCTAACGAGAATGTAATATAGCAGTGATTTCGATCGACCGGAAGCAAGAAACGCCCTACCTGTGGAGAGACAACACTAATGCTTGGCCCGACCTTTTGAATCATTATGCCAAGGCTTCGAATGATCTGCTTCTTCTGCTTGATCGCATTTATTCCACGAGAGTTGGTTATTGCGGTGTTCATATGGGAAAGAACACCTAAACAGAAGGGAAGAAGGAATTCCCCAAGAGAACTAGCTGATGTGGTGATCTTTGATTTTGGTGCAGCTAGCAGTCTCTGCAACTTTTGCACGGCTTTCAGGGCCTATGATGTTAGAGGAATTTGAATATCCGACCAAGATGATCAATATCTGCTTGAGCTACGACTCACCATTTCGGCTCGCTCAGGTTCTTCGTCAGCCATAGCAATCACCAAACTCGTTATTATCTCAATTCGATCGCCATTCAGCAGCATCTGAATGGAGACTGACTTCCCTGACTCCTCTTCGATTAGTGAAGAAAGAAACTGAAAAGCTCTGTCGGTTTTATTGGGTTGTTCGAGCATCAGGATGTAAGAGAGGATGTCAGATGCATGAGGTATTATCATAGTGCAGACAGTCTTCTCTAGCTGCTTTGAGATGGCATTGAGGGGATCCTTCGCTCGATAGCCCACCAGCATGGGAAGGGTGTGGACGAGGGTCAATTCAAGGAAGTCAGGTAGGGTTCTGCCGACAAAGCGACAGGTCTCGGTCAGATAACTCGGCTCTGAGCATATTCTTTCAACCGTAAAGCGGCTGATGTCTCGAAGGTATGGGGATAGAAGCGCAAATGGTGATTTTCGATGATGGCGTGCAAGGTCTAGGAGCTTGATAAATAGCCTCAGGTCATGGGTTGTGTGCACAAGTTCCTTGTTAAGCTTACTTGAACGTACGCAACAGCCTGAAAGATGGGGTATGGTTGTCCGAATTGTGCTATTAAGCAGTGCAAGACATGTCCGAGTCCATCAAAATCTGTAGCTCTTTTAAAAATTCAATACTAGAAACCGACTTCCTTAACGAATGCACAACCCACCGACCAATATAACCCAAGGTCACAATGCCCGTTTCCTTGAGTTTCGGGTTGTCCTCCGACAGAATCTTCTTAAGAACTTCGCAGATGGCCTTTGTTCCCCATGCGGCTCGATTGTGAAGTCGAAAATGTGAAGCTAAGTGGGCTGAAGCCTTGCTGTATATATTTGGTCAAAGCTCTATATCGGTGTTACGAACAGTTCTGGGAGGTACTTACCCGGCGGCAATACGTATCGGTTTTGCTTCATGAGTAAACCCGCTGCGAAGAACGTCTAAAACATCATTGTAATCACCCTCTACACTCCCATGACTAAACGCCCTGCTAAGACAAGCGTATACCGCCATATACAGCTCGGTTGGAATATCCGGATATGCTCCTTCGCACAAGAAAATGCATATCCGAGTGTATATTGACACTAAACGGAACGTGGGGAATTGGTTATTGACTTCCATTGAGCATTTTTCTGAATCTGGATGAACCACACAGCAGGGGAGCATAGCTAGGACATCCACACACTTAACCCGTGACTCAATTGGTAGTCTCTTTGAAAAACTGAAAATTTTCAGCCTGGCAGAAATGAAAATCTCCTAAACTGGCTTACCTCTGGGCCCAGCTTTGAATATTGTCGAGAAGAGCTGATGCCCATTCGTCATCAGACATCATAGGATCTACTTCGAGGTCATCTCGAGTTCTGGACAAAAGATCGCAGAGCCTCCTTTCAATATCCACTTTCGGGTCTGATCCATCAGACCTTTTTCGTTTACGAGGAGAGGGTGGTCTTGGGCCCGATACAACCGTCAGTCTACGCTCCATGGCGCGCAACAATTCATCACTACGCGGAAGTCCCTGTATGATGGGACTTCGGCTCAGCATCTGCACACTTGACTGAATGTGGAATGGAACAGAACGCTTGATGAAAGTTACTGCCGCGCTCTGTTCATCCGTTAAAGAACTGCTACGGGTAAGCTAGTGATGCGCACCTTTAGTTCTTCTCCTTCAACGTTTCCAACCTGCTCTATGAATCCGCCAAGAGTCGGGAAGGAGGCAAACTTGGCTGTTGTTATTGCAAAAGCGTTCTCCAAGCAATGATCTACACCACACCATTCGACCTTTGAGCCTTGTGTTATGCGATAAAGCAGGAGGCGTTGAAGATGAGGTTGAAGAATTGAAGCTGAAGAAGAATATGAGAGTAGAGGTGCTATAACACGCAATAGTCTCTCCATAATCTGAGCTTGAACAGCTGATGAACGTACTGGGGAGGTGATACAATGTTCAAATACAACGCTTGCACAGCGGGCAATCTGAAGTCTTGAATCAGCGAGTTGGTGATCATTAGATATAGATATCGGGGTGGCAGTGGACGACAAAACATCTAAGAGATTGATCGATCCGTGGGCGATGTCGGTGCTCGTCAGGAAGCTCAGATTTGATTTCTAGAGCAAGAAGATTGAGTAAGCTTTTTACAGAGAAATAAACAGACTTACTGATTCCGTCGAGGAAAACGGATCGGCAGATACGTTTAGCCTGGGTCTCGAAAAGAAGGTGATAGTGAATGGAGAGAAGGGGGTTGCATTGGCTCGTTCAACAATATCTGTAATTCATTATCTTAATCCGCGCTGGTAACGAGTGCAGATGACTAATACGGACCATGTATTGATTGGCAACATTCTTGGATGAATGATTTGACCGTGATTGTGTTTTGATACAGAAGCTCGCTCCTCGACAGCCCCCGTCGCATCTGTATAATCATGAATTTTACTACGTCTATTGTGAGATCCCGGAGTTTTATTGGAGAAGGGCCGTCTGCGAGGTCGACAGGTGTAAGGTTCTTTTTGATCCACCACTCCATGATGCCCACAAAGGATATCAGCTTTGTTAGCCAAACCAACTCTAAAGGCTGATTGGGATCATGTCCATAAATATTTTCGTATACAGCGATTGCTCTCTGCATGATTTCGAGCGAGAGCTGGGCAGATATGGCGATCTCCTTTGGCCATATAACCGACTTGGGGAACTTGTCTAAGAATTCCTCAATCAAGGCACGAACCACATCGCGCGTTTCTGTGGTAGATTCGGCATTTTGTTGACGCGTGGAGGGATCGAGTTGAGGAGATTCTAGATATTTTTTTAGATCGGTGAGCAGTATATCTGCTCTTAGAGGGTCTTCAGAGACGTCTAATTCCATGGTTGGTGTTATTGTTGGTGGTTGTTGAATATTGAGTAGACAAATAAACCGTTTAGACTAACTCCGTTAACCCCGTTTCGACACTTGTTTTTGACTTTGGTTCCCATCTGTTCACCATTAATTTCCATGTATGTGGACTCGCTGTCCCAGACTCCCAAGAAGATGTCTGGGACCCGTCAGTCATTACTCCAAGGTGGCCGGGAAGAGAAACTCCCCTTTATTACAGCCGGCTTTTACCGAAGGAAGTGATTCCCAAAACTCAAAATTCACTAGAGCTCAAAGCCTTAGAACGGATCGACCTTGGTGGTCAAGTTCCAAAATCCGAAAGGAATCCTTCTCGCTGAGAGAAATACCAACCTCCCCTCGCCAACTCGTGCTTCATCTTATCCGCATGAAGCACGAATTTCCCCGCTACCCCTTCATAATCATGATGGACTTCCACAACCGCTACCCCTCGCTGCAGAGCTGCGACTCATTCAATTTTCTTCTTGAGCTGGCATGCTCATTTAAAAGGCCGGATGCCTTTGAACTGGTGGAAAGGGCAATGGAGCGTCGTGGTTTCACCGATCGATACAGCAAGCGCCTTCGGGTACGGCACCTTGCAATACGAGGGAACCGGGAAGCCGCACTCAGGCTGTCGAGCCAATTCAATTACAACGCTGTACCTCCGGACTTCATTGCAGAAGTCCTTCAAACACCCTCGCGTCATCTACGACAAAATGCGTCGGCCAGTTCGTTCCACATCACACTCGTGCTCCAGGCACTCAATTCAACCTCAACGGATGACATTGAACCAGCTTTACTCAATTCACTAATACGATACTTGCGGTATACACATCAATATCACCTTGCTGTCGCGCTCACGGCACATTATATCCGACTCCTACCACTTAATCCTGATTCCTTACAACATAACACCGCCCGTGAATTGGTTCATCAACACCTCTCTCTTCCTCCCGCCACTGTCTCCAAGAAGCCGCCTATTCAGCTCCCAGGTCTTCAGGAGATTTTACCTTTACTTCGTCTCCACCCACAACTCCACCCAACTAGCCGCACATTGTCCCTTGCTCTGGAATGGCTTCGAAGGCGTCGTAGGCGGGGAAAAATAGGTCTACGTATGCTCCATGAATGGAAAAAGGAGTGGGGTGACGTAGTTGAAAGCAGCGAGGTTAGGCGGAAGATAGCATCGTTCGCTCTTTCTGATGGCGACCTTACCCTTGCGGAAAAGTTGGTGAATCAGGAGGTGGACAATCGATTAGGGGATTGGGGCAATACTTCCGCAAGTATTACCTTACCTACAGTTGCGGATGGATTGGATGAGGGTACATGGAACTTAAAGCGAGACATCTTCCTGTGGCGGAGGTTAATAAATAGGTTGGAAAATGCTTGGATTAAAGAAGGAAATGGCAAGAAAGTCATGGTGGCTAGGAACAAGGATGGTCCATGAAGAAATAGCCTATTTCCTCCCTGCTCTCTTTTTCTCTCGCATCTTTGCCTTTTCCAACACCTTCTGCTCGTGTCTTTCGGACTGGATCTCTCCAGCAACCCTCGCCATCCTTGCATGGTAGTCTCTATCCTTCTCTTCCTGCCTCTTGGTTCGTTCCATTGCCAAGAATCGATTGTCTTTGCGCAGTTCTTTCATCGCGCTCTTCTTCTCTTTCTTGTACAAAGCCTTCAGCTTCGCGCTTGCATTTCGCTCTCGATCTGGATCGTGGTGCTTGCGGTCAGAGTAGTTGACCTCGAATTTGGGGACGTAGGTTGCGATGGCGATGGGTTTATGTGCCTGAAGGAAGAGGGGCTGCCGACTTGCTGCTGCAAATTTGATCATCTTAGTCAGCGAGTCCTTTAGATCTCCATGGGTTTTCTACGATTGTGTACTACTTGTTAACAGTATTTTATTAACGTTTTAGGAGTGCAAACGTACCTGAAGTGCTGGTGAAAAACCTTTGCGTAGAGTACCTTCCAAGATCTCCACTCCAGGGGTGAACATTTCTATAAATCCTTCGGAGGACTTATACAGTTGTGCAAAACGACCCAGTAACTGAAAGGCCAAGCCCAGCAGATCAACTTTATTCTGCTCGCTGCCAGTAGAATTGTTGAGTAAACTGGATAGTTGGGGCTGTTCCGGTATAAATCGCGAAGCCGACTTCATAAGCCGCATAGAAGTCAAACCTTCGTCGAATAAATCGCGATCAGGGAAAGTACCGGGTAGTGTCTCAGGTGTGAATGAATGTGAGCCTAGGTGAAGGATAGCTGTATAGAGGAAGTTGAGCCCCTCAGGAACAACGCGTTTCGACAATGCTTGGTACTGAAGCGGTCTTAACGGCAGGTAACTTCTAGACATAATCAAGCACTCACCTGAAGAAAAATTGTGCAAAGGAAAAGACCAGATGCAAGATCCTGCAAACCCCGAATCCGGCACTGCGCAAGATATTGTCCCATTAGGAGCATAGCAGGTGCTACCACGGGATGGGACAGGTCGCTAGTTGACCATATAGCACCAATCATACGCAAAATGCTTAGTTCGGCGGTTCCAGGGTATGTTTTTGCGCCATTCACCTGGGCAGCGTGGGATATACCCCGCACCAGATTCTTCTGCATCAGGGATAATTTTGATATGAACGCTTGAGCCGCTTCGACTGGGTAGGATTTGCACAAAGAAAAGATATGAGGTGAGATGAGGCTGAGGAGAGAGAAGGATGGATTCGGAGGTGCCGTGATGTAAGCCAAATGATCGATAAGAATGGTTGTGAATACCTATATTCCATATAACCAATTAGCTATTATTACCAATAATTTATACAACTTACAGCGAGCTTCGCTTTGTTCCCTTCCGCCAAGCTAGGGTGATGAATTGTTCGAATGCGATGGATAACCGTTGGCACATCAGAATCATCCACTCCGTCAAGGATGTCCAAAAACTCTTCATGTGTTTCGGGACACTCGAATGTGAAAGGTAGCTCCTTCACTGGTGTCCTGGTACTTTTGCTCGCTGAACCCGTTTTTCGACTCGACACGAGGTCGTCAAAGCTACCATCGTCACCAGTTTCAACCCCTTCGTTATCCTCATCAGTTAATTCTTCCTCCAAAGCGTCTTCCGAATCGTCCGTCTCTTCGTCATCTTCATCGTCGTCATCGGATGCTGGCTGAGCCGAGTGGTTAGTGGGGTCGTGATGATCAACCTGATCCTCAACAGTTCCATCAGCGTCTATGTGCGCTCCTAATCCAGCACCCAACGCGAATGCGTCATCCCCGTCATCCTCCATGAAGTCATCATCCAAATCATCAGCCTGTGCATTGTGACGCCTTTTCCGTCGGTTGGAGCCTTCTTCCTCGCTATCTGTGACATCTTCCCCATTCATGCGTCTGATTCGGGCTCTTTCAGCCTTCTCCAGCTTTTCTTTCTCTTCCAAGGCAGTCTCCTCTTCAGTTTTCAAGCGGTCTGTTGGTTTTGCGCGTTTCTCAAAAACGAGTTCCCGCACGAATTGATCATAGTCATCGTCTTTTTGTTCTAACTCCATTTCGGGCGCTGGCCTGTCTTCTCCAGCTGCATGATGTCTCGGTTTTCCGAGAGGCAGACTGTTACTACCTGTAGCGGAGGGATCGGGTGGTGTTTGGAACAGTAGCCTTTGTATATCGTGAAATTCCTGATCCAACTGGTGTCGGGTACTATCATCTTGCACTTTCTGCAGCTGTCTTTCGTACTATTATTCGCGAAATTAATGAGCACGTGGTTATAAG
>WSTZ01000021.1:52550-62747 GCA_019632295.1 Tulasnella sp. 418 | reverse complement strand
AAGTCAACATTAGACCGTCCTTGATGATGAAAAATGCTTCGACATGCCTGAATTATCATCTTCGTCCTCATCTAAGGCCAATCCAGCCCCATCAAAATCATCCATAGCAGAAAGGCTTTGACCATAGTGTGTTAAATCCTCATCATCCTCCAGGTTAAAGTTTACTTTGGAAGCTCGCTGTCTTTCCTTAGTGAAGCGTTCGAGCATCTTTTCCTCAGGAGTCATATTAGGATCATTCTCTCCAAACCGTCTATCGATTAGTCCACCTGCTCTGGATCTTTTGTCATACTCAACCAAGAGCGTTTTTCTACGCTGTGATATAGGTTCAGTGCATCGTGACTTTGAACAGATGATTGGTATGACATGCCTGTTCTATACCGGCCTGTTTACTCATGCCGGGTCGTCCGATAACTCCTTTCAGCTTTTGACCCTTAACTTCATTCTTGACCTTTGTCACTTTGACATCGAAGGGGTTAAGCTTTTGTTGAATCGCGGCTAACTTGGCGGCATCTTTGGCTTTGTCGGCTTTCGTCTTTAGGATTGAGCCTGAAGATCGCTTTTTCTTATTTGTGCTAGGTTGTGACTTTCGAGAGAGTCCTGCTTGAGAAAGCGCCGCTTTGAGCTGGGAGAGTTGAGATCCCGCTTTGACCATAATTTACAACATAAAAGGTGGAAATGTGAGCGAATTTAGACTACATTGAAATTTGTGTCACTTTGCGCCGTGACATAGCGTTACCATCCACGTGCATTACTTGTTCTTGAGAACCACCACTTATGTTCAAGAAGCGAAATGTCAAAGCACCCACTCGCAAAAGAGAGCCAGAGGAAGAAGAGCCAGAGGAGCCAGATCCATCCTTGAGCAAAGAGGAAGCTGCAGAAGGAGATACACAGCTTGCGTAAGTTTACACTCAGGTCCACGCTCGTTACCCTCCCAAACTAATGTTCCATAATCAGTATTGAAGATCTGATTGCTCTCCGAAAATTTCGCAAGTCTCGACAAGGGATAGATGCAGCGAAACTTAATCAAGGCGATGTAAAGAAACGAAGGAAACGAGGAGACGCTGAAATTGAGGAGGAATCGACACCCCATGGCCTTCAAAAGCCAAAGGACGCCGATGACGACGAGTAAGGCTGATTCCCTTGACAATCGGGCAGAAATTTATGTTACATGCATAGGCCTGAGGATGAAGAAGCAAAGGCGCGAAAACTAGTTCGATCCAACAACTTTACCCAGCAAACGAACAAGCTCGATGTTGACAAACATATGTAAGTAGCGTACCACAATCAACCTGACATGATCTCAATATCTATGATTTAGGATGGCTTATATCGAGGACAATCTACGAGCACTACGAGGCGAAACTAGCAACCCTGAAAAGTCCAAAGAAGAGGTGTACGATCCACATGCTGAATTATTCCGTGTGGACGACAAGTATAAAAGTATAAAGAAGGAATCTGAAGAAGGCAATGTTACCAACAGTATGGCGATGCTGACTGCGATTCCCGAAGTGGACTTGGGAATGGAGTGAGTTTTTACTCTCATTATCGTGAAGCCGAAACTGATCAAGAAGGAAACAGTGTGAGACTGAAGAATATAGAAGAGACTGAGAAAGCGAAGCGAATGATCGCTGACAATAAGAAAGAGAAGCGAAGTCAGGGAGATGACGAGGCGCACCTCGCCTCCGCGAGATGTAAGCATGCTCTCAATATTACCGCAAGAACCCTCCTGATGTCTTGTATAGTCTATCGGCCCCATCAGCAGGCGCACTCTGACAATGATGCTCTCAAAAATGCCAAGTTGGAAGCTATGGGCCTTCCACCAGAACACGAACCAAGGAGGAATAAAGACCGCAAGGACGTGGCGACTGACGACGTGGTAAGATAAGAACCTCTTATATCTCTCGCTTGTCGTCACTCACTTCCTTTCAGGTTATGGAACGCTTCAAGAAACGCATGCGACGATGATGCTGTCTATTCCCCTCATTATTGCATAACGAATACGGAGACTTGCGGTATGTAGGCTCCTTTGTATGGTGACACTACGTGGTTGTATTGCTTTCGCAGTCAAGGGATAGAGCAATTTTATCCCTATGTTCGGCATTGTTTGATGATCACGGATCTACCGGAGTCGCTCATCCGTACCTAGTCAAAGCTAAAATCTTCATCTTTAACATTTAATGAATTAATCGAGACCATGGCGAAAGCTGACTCAACAACGGTTTTCACTGAGGGAACCTTTGAAGAACAGGTGTTGCAAGTCACTACAGATGTATTCGACGTTGAGTTGACTGATTTACTGTAGATCCAAGAGCTGGTGAACTACCTCGCTCGCGGCCTAGGGGAAGAAGCACGAGTGTCATTCATAAAACCTTTTCAAGAGATTATTACAACGCAAGATGACGGAACTCCTATATCCGAAGATGAGGAAAGAAAACGCAAAGTCATCACGTTGGTCCTTAGTGAAGTGAAGACACTGGGTGAAGGAAACGATCGTGGTATGTCAATGTGGCTTCTGCTTGCCATTACTCGCTTTCAACTTCGAATTTAATCCCAAGAAATCGAGGGGTTCCTCAATTTATTATATGCACATGCTACCACGCTTTTCAAGGAGCAAAACGAGCTTAAAGAGCAACTTGCCCCTCTCATCCACACAATTGTGGCAGCTCCAGACCATACAACTGTGAAATACCGCATGTATGTCCATTACTTCACTCTATTCGTATCTAACTGAGATTCACGATTCCAGGCTATCAAATCTTTTCAACCTACTGCCTCACCGGTCTCCACTTCGCTTACAAGCATACTCAGCTCTCATTGACCTAGCCGTGTCACAGGAAGATATAGAGGTGTTGCAGATCAACCAAAAGGATATTCAGCGATGGCTTTTGGAATGGGACATCTCACAGGAGGAGAGAAGTGCATTCCTGAAGAGGATATGTGATGCTTTCCGGGCCACTGAAAACGAGTGAGTGTTCGACTCTCAGAACGGTTCAACATATAGCTCACCTTTCCTTCTAGTGAGAAGTCATGTCAATATCTTCTTCTGTATCTCGAATCACTCCCTCCTGGATCCACAGACCGACAAACAGTCGCACTTGACGCGGTCGCAACAGCACTTCGAATACCGAATCTTTTCGACTTTGATGATCTATTGCGCTCAGAAGGAATAAAATCAGTCCAAAATGATCAACTGTTCGGGCTCCTTAAAATCTTCACAACAGGAGGTTTGACTGAGTTTCAACAATGGGCACCCAACAATGCGTCGATCTTGGACAAGCATTGTAGGAGTCCTTTGATTGCTCACAAGGCACGAAACTCACAGAGTTCATGTAGCTTTGTCTAAGGAGGCGCTGGAAAGAAAGATTAAACTATTGACTCTTGCATCCTTGGGCGCTCAAAGGATTGGTTCTGACGTCAGTTACGCTGAGATCGCATCTGCATTGCAGATTCCCGAGCCGGACGTAGAAACATGGGTTATAGATGGTACGTCTCTAGATGCTCAAGTGGTTGGTCTCATTTTTTAACAATCTCCATGGTGATGGTAGTCATTCGTGCAAACCTACTCGCCGGCAAGCTGTCCCAACCAAATCGAACATTCCATATCACTCGTGCCACTCACCGCTCCTTCTCTGATGCGGACTGGAACAACTTGGAGAAACGACTGATCAGCTGGAAAGCTGAATTGTTAGGTGTTTTGGACGTGATCACTAATGCCAAAAATTCTGCCATTATTCCACAGAATAATGCAGGAACCAAAAAACCTGTAGATGATTTGAATAGCGATGTACAACAGATTGCTACGTAGTGGCAATGGAAGGTTTCATTTGATAATACGTGTCACAGAAATCACTTCTCATGACCTACAGATTGGATTACACGAACGAAAGGTACAAAACAATAGTGAGGCCGTAGGATATACCAAGATAGACGAAAGAGAAAGAATTCAAAAGGAAAAACGAGTACAAGTATCACATCAGGCCCCACACGCCAGCCTTCTGAACGCCTTCAACAAGTGCGTCGACGTTGCCCAGCCAAGTTCCAAGGAGCTCCTTCTTTTCTTCAGTGCTACGAATTCTCCCCTTGACATGCACTGTGGAACGAGGAGTTGAGGTCGACTCCTCATCCATTCGCTTTACTGATCTTGTTGATTTAGAAGAATCCCTACGAGGACGATTGGTCGTTTCTTCAAATACGTTTGTTGGGACTCTGGAGTGAACGTCTGTAGGATCCATACGCTTTATAGTAGAACGAGGCGTTTGGGTTTTTCGACTGGGTGTAGAAGGAGCGAAAGATGGGAAGAGAAGCCTCGTTGAGCTTTGAGATTGTGATCCTGGTGTAGCAATACCACTTGAGCCAGGAAGTCTAGGCTTTCCGGGTGTCCCAACTCCCAATCGCGCGACTTGAGACTTCTTCGGACTAAGTGGAACATAGTCAACATCATTCTGTAACATCCCGAATTGGGCTGCTGTCTTGGAAGGTGTGGGAGGTGTGGCTGCGCGGGACGAGCTAGGTGTTAACCCTGTCTGGATCTCCATTTTCGGCTTAGGTTTTGAATTTTCATTCCGTGGAATCTGGAAGGACGGGTTGATAGGTGAAGAGGGTACACTTCTTGAGAGGGAGGATGTGACTGCTGAATTCATCTTGAAAGGACCAGGAGTGGAGGCTGAACGGAGGTTAGGAGGAGGAGACCCATCTTCTGGCAATAAATAGAAGTAGAGGAACTCGAGGCATTTCATGCTAAACATCGCAGTCAGTACATGCAAACAACGAGGAAAATGTTACGTACCGAATATCGCGTGCAAGACCAGCTCGCTTGAGAGTCTTCACTACATTTTCAACTCCATTAGACTCCTCAAACACCCTCAGTGCTGCTGGTGAATCAACGAGAATGCACAGTAATGTGTCAAGTACAGATGAAGCAAGAGACGAGGCACCAGCGGTCAGGCTTGAGGAGCTGGAAATAGACGAGCTTGATGCAGAAAGTGACTCTGTAGATGGTGCATGTCGTGCGATGGCTAGGAGGTCGAGAAGGAGCTGCGGATCCATAGTTAGCTTGAGGCGAGTATTTTCGAATTACACCACATACATGAATGGAGAACTTCCTGCCAAGAAACTCTTTGCTTGCTGGATGAATGAGTGCTATTCCTTGTAAAATGGACAAGGATTGTTGAGCATGAGTGATCAGGGAAGTGGGGTCTGATGAGGATTCTTTGAAAGTTCATTGAGCACAGAATCAATGAAATAGATCAGAAGACTCACCCTCCTGCTGCGATGTAGATGAGATCAACTCTTGCATAGCTGGCAAGCACATTGCGAGAGAAGCGAGTAAGCGAGAGGCAACTGTTGAATGCGTCGGTGATGTCAGTATAAGGTGCAAGTACTAGCAATCATCCACGGCACAGACCATTGCACTCAAACCCGTTTTGAAGCTCCAAGAACAACATCAGCCTCTGTCTCTCCTGACTTGTACATAGCTCTGCTAGTAACCTTTCAAGTGCATTGAGTGCACGAGATCGGCGAGCAAGCGAAGACCGTGATGAACACAGCTAAGAAACGGAAGAATTAGCTTTACAATGCCACATAAGCGTCAATGTTGCTTACATCGTCCAAAGCATCCACTACAGCAGTGCGGATGTCCATGATGATTATGTTGATTGCGATATGTAGAGTGTTGGTCGTTTGATGTTGGACTAAACCAGGAGTTGGGCGAATTTCCCGCGATCTGTCTGCGCGTTGCCGTCACGTGTTGTCCAACGGCTAAATAGGACAGCGGCCCGATGGCTACTCGGCCGACCTGTTCGCCTTTGGACTTAAAAAAGAAGCATGTCTAATACGGAGAATCTCTTTACTCGATCATCAGCACCATCTCTACAATGAGGAGCACTAGCTGGACCCGTCTAATCCGCTTCAGGGCGCTGGAAACAGGGAGAATACACCTTGGTCAACCAATCGATACCTCCAAGTCGTTCGATGGTGAGTTCTCTCGCTAAAGCAAAACTCATTGTCGTTTCACGCACTTCTCTATCCGCCACGTATGCAGTTGGCCTCGCTTATGCCAGCAAGACCACAATCAAGGCATATGAGATAACGGGCTCATCTGCAGTTGACCCTCAAGCAGAGGTTACAAGCAACATATTAACCGTCCAAAAGCTCCTTGCACCGTTATCTAGAGAAGAGATTGGAATCGTGCGATGCATTGGTCTAAATTACACCGATCACGCAGTAAGCATAATCCATTTACATGTTAGAGAACAATGCTAAGTTTCCAAAATTATAGGCTGAAGCCAAGATGGCAATTCCAGAGTACGACCTCCTTCACATCGTTTGATGCCCGTTTTACCACTGATATTTTTACCATAGCCGCCCAACACTATTTTACAAGCCTTCCACTACAATCGTCGGACCAGGAGATGAAATAGTGATACCAAAAGTCGCCCAACCGGTCAACGAGCACCTCTCAGACTATGAGGTCGAGCTTGTCATAGTTATCGGAAAGACCGCTCGGGATGTTCCTGAGGACCAGGCACTCGATTATGTTCTCGGATATTCAGTTGGCAACGATGTATAGTGAAATTCTCAGGACCGGACTGGACTTACTCACACCTTGTTTCTGTTTTGTAGGTTTCTTTCCGTAAACACCAAATGGCGGTTACCCAATGGGGCTTTTCCAAGTCTTTTGATGATACCACACCGCTTGGTCCTTGCATTGTAGCAGCTACTGCCATTGATTCTCGCTCATTGCCACTGAAAACGGTGTTAAATGGCAAGGTTTTGCAAGATGGAAATACAGCGTAGGTAACTGTATAAATGTCTCGATATCTCGATTGACAGTTTATGTAGGAATCTGATCTTCGGGGTCGAAAAACTAGTGGCCTACTTATCACAGGGAACAACTCTTCTTCCTGGCACCGTAATCTACACTGGTACTCCAAAAGGTATGTTCACTCTCAACCCTGCATTCGTGTTGCTGCTAAAGTAGACGATATTCTTTGCAGGCGTCGGAGCTTTTGCTAATCCTAAGATAGTTCTAAAAGATGGGGATGATGTTCGAGTCTCTGTTGAAGAAATTGGTACTTTGATAAATCCAGTAGTAGAAGAAGGTTCGACTACATCGAAGTTATGAGCATGTTCATCATGATATAGCTCCCTTGTGTGAATATAGGCATAGTTCATCGGATTTATCTACGATTGCGCCAGACCCCCGAAAGCAATAAACTTGGTTTCCATGTACTCGTCAATTCCATGTGGACCTCCTTCTCGACCAATGCCGCTTTCTTTGATTCCTCCAAATGGAATTACGGCCTGACTGATTAATCCAGTATTCACGCCAACCATGCCCACTTCGAGAGCTTCAGCAACACGCCAGATACGTCCAATGTCTCTGGCAAAGAAATATCCTGCCAGGCCAACTTCGCTCTCATTGCACAACTTTATGACTTCGCCTTCAGTCTCGAAGGGTATAAGACCTTGGAAAGAAAATGCCTCTCAATTTATGATGCTGGTGAAGCGGAGTTCAACTAACCTGCCACGGGACCGAATGTCTCCTCACAAGTTAACTTTGCATCTTTGCTGACATTGGAAATAACAGTGGGCTGGAAGAAGGTTCCAGGGCCTTCAATGCGTTGTCCTCCAATCAATACTTCGGCTCCACCAGACACTGCGTCTGCCACATGGGACTCCACTTTCTCGACGGCTTTGTCGTGAATCAACGGCCCGTGAGTACTATATGCACAATTTCAATATTCCTGACGCAGGAAAAAGTACAGATCCAACTCACGTTCCTTCTTCCAGTCCATCTCCGACTTTGAACTTAGAGACTTCATCAGCCAAGCGGGATGCAAATTCCGCATAAACTGAAGTCTGAACGTAAATCCGATTGGCACAGACACACTAAGAGAGTAATGCTCGGTAAAGACTGCCAGAGGCACAAAACATGACTTGGACGCACTGTCTGCCCAGAGGCTCTGAATTTAGAGGCGATAGCACCTTGAACAGCTTTTTCGATATCGGCGTCATCAAATACTACGAATGGCGCGTTTCCACCAGCTTCAAATGACACCCTACGAGTGCAAATCGACGTGAAAATGAGCGTACGTGGCCTCAAGAAACGGCACTCACTTTTTCAAGTTTGTCGCAGCCTGAGTCATCAATATTTTGGCCACAGGCGTGCTACCAGTGAACGAGATTTTCTTCACGATTTTACTCTCGCAGAGTTCCTTGCCTACAGCGCTGACGTTCTTATTCGTTGTGATAACGTTTATAACCCCCGGGGGAACTCCTGCACGGTTGGCAAGCTGTGAAGGCAGTAAGCATCAGCAAGAGAATGCTGAAAGTCTGTAAGGTGAGAGAGACTTACTTCCACCAGAGCTAGGCAGGAATAAGGCGTTTCGGCTGGTGGCTTGATAACTACTGTACAACCAGCAGCTAAAGCTGGACCAATCTTCCGTGCTTGGATATATGAGTGCCAGCATCACTAAAGGTATAGACTTTACCTACTGATCATAGCAGAAGGGAAATTCCATGGGGTCAACAGAGCACAGACGCCTAAACCAAGAGATTGAGTCATATAATGAAGAATATCTAGAAGCAATAGAGCTACCAATCGGCTGCTTGATGACCACGTTCCGAATATCTGGAAACGGTGAAGGTATTACCTCTGGATACGATGTCAGTAGAGAGGAGAATAGGAGTGGAGGAGAACTATTTGACCTCCATATGTTCGGATTGCTTCTTCAGCAAACCACTCAATAAAAGAAGCGCTGTACGTATGTTCTCCCTTAATCGAGATATATTAGCCACTGTCTTGATGATCAAGAGACTCCTCGAGCACTAACCTTGGCCTCTGCCAAGGGCTTCCCATTTTCTAAGGTGATGATCTTGGCAAGGTCCTCCGTATTTTCTATCATCAGGTCGTACAGCTTCTTTAGAACATCATGCCGATGCTTATTTTGTAAGATATGTCAGTATTGTCCAAGGTATTTATAATTTAGTTGCTGAGACACTACACACCTTCGCAGTAGTCTTGGACCAAGTCCTAAACGCTTGTGAAGCGGCATTGATAGCAGCTTTAGTGTCTTGAATATCAAGCTCTGGTACAGTTCCCAAGTCTTCTGACGTTGCTGGGTCTGTTACGATAAGCAGGTCCAATTAGCACAGTACGGCAGAATTCACAAGATTGTAGTTACTCTTGACTGTGATTACTTCTCCGCTCCTTGAACCAGTCCACTTGCCATCGATGAAGGTTTGATGCTTAATCAATGAAGTATCCTTCAGAGTTGTAAACTACAACGACAGAGTACGGTCATTTGATTGGCAAACTCATCTAGTTTGATTCAATCGATGAAGTCCATGCTCACCGGTCCTTTCAACGAACTTGCCATTCTGATTTTCGCAAACTGTTTAATGGGTAGGTGCTGGTGCTTGGCAATGGACAATAACCACATGAAGGTGAATGTCCAAGTTCAGCCGACGTCAAAAGTCGTCATAAGGTCACGGGATCTCTCATATGACGCAGCACACCGGCTTTCGGCTTCACACTGTCCGAGCACTCATATGACAACCTCCCATCCCACAAATAAGTGATACACCGTATTATATTCATTATACCCGTCCGACATGATATAAACTGAGGCCTGCATCCTATTTTCTTGACGGTTTCTTCTTCTTTGCCAGGTCGTCCTGCAGAAATCCAGCCAGTTCAATGGCATTTCTGGCTGCAGCATTGATATGCTTGAACCTGTCTGGTCCAAGATGAATTCCCCCGAAATATCTGGTCACCACAACCAAAACTTGGTTTACGTCCTAAGAATCAATCAATTAAGCTTGGATTTGAGGGAGAGACTCGAGATTCTGAGAACGAACCAAGATCTGAAGCAGATGTGCCAGACGCCCTCCCGCTGCTGTTTCGCCGTCATCATCGTTATCTTGATGCATCACTCCATTAACTTCGCATCTCCATGCATGGATGACGGGGTGCGCTGCCCTTGCAATCTTCTTATCAGACCTTAGATATTCAATGATCATGGGTACCTAGTAGTTGAAAGCGGGTAAGTAGTTGCTCAGCAATAGACCAGCGTTTCTGGACAAACCTGGTCAGGGTGTGTGATAGCGCAAGCTCGTCCAACAAATGCGCTCTTTCGGTCGTGAATTGGCTCGCACTCATATATCTGAATCCCAGGGGGTAGACTGATTCCCGAA
>WSTZ01000209.1:12053-31216 GCA_019632295.1 Tulasnella sp. 418 | reverse complement strand
ATGATGAAAAGAAAGGTGATGGAATACTCTCGCCGACCGTCGTCCCTAGCTAACCAATTGATTAGGATATGTGCAGTTATGTGTTTTCTATGGTTCCCGCATATTTGAGCCCGAGCACCAGTCTCTTCTCATGGAGTTTGTCAGAAGAATTTGCAATTTTGCGAGGTTCGCCCGTCCCGAGGGGCCAGAGGAGTTGTCCGACCCAAACTATCAGGAGAAGGTTGACCTCGTTCAGAGTATCTTTGATGATTTTCAAACCGAGAAGGCGAAGTATAGCCACCAGTCTCGACGAAAGGGTAACCAGGGTGATCATCGCACATCCAGAGCTGGAGAGCAAGATATGACTCGCCTAACGCAAAAGGGGTTCAACATGATACAGATCCCCTACGAGATGTACCAGGTGATTATCATTGTCTCAAACATATCGAATTCAACACTTATATCAACCGGTTCAGAGCGACAAGGTAGTCCTTCTGCGTGAGAGTAGCTCGGATCAAGTCTTAATTGCAAAGCGTACAACAGCTGTTGAGGTCAAACTCATCAAGTCGCTGTTATCCGCACGGAGCAACAAGTATGAAAACCATACTATAGCATACAAACATGTTCTCCAGTTCAGCGATGTTCATGCGTATCTCATTATGCCCTATTACTCGGATCTCAGCTCTATCAAGTTCCTCTCCTCCCAGCTCTATCTTTGCCTTCGCCCCCAACTTATTGAGGTAAGTTGGGTGATCAGTTATTCGAGGTACCAGTGACATGCTCATGTTGAGTATCTGAGGGTGTTGCGTTCATGCACGAACAGGGGGTAGTCCATCGCGATTTAAAACCCAGCAATATAGTCGTTGAATTCAAAGAATATCGTCTATTCATCATCGATTACGATTTGTCTCAACACCAATCTCCTGGGGGACAATGTTTCGGATATCGCGGAACTGAAGGTTGGACGGCACCAGAGATACAACCCGATGCTGTCTGGGATCCATGGAGCGCAGACATCTGGGCACTCGCAAATGTGCTTCGATACCTTGCTAAAGTGGGTTGCATCCATATTGATTTATTATTCGAAACTCATCCCGATGATCGACAGCGCACTGGATATTCAGATCCTATTGCTGATAGAGTTCTTACCCTCAGACCGGCTGAACGACCTAGTGCAGGAAAACTCCTTGAGCTATACTCAAGGAGCTCGAAGCGAGGTCTGACTTCACAGGAAGGCCTTCCTTTTCCCAAACGACCTCATATTACTCCACACTTGGGTGACAATGATCCAGACCCATAGTTGCTTAGTAACATGGACTCTTAGCCATTATTTCTCATTATTTCCTTCTCTGTTTCTCCCTATCCAAGATTTACAACATATCACTTTTGGCCCCCATTTGTATCTTATTCTTGATTAGCCCATTGTTGTGAATTATTTGATGAAAAAGCGAACATAATTTGGCCAGATGGAACATCTTCCGCAGGCCCGAGGTCGAATCGACCAACCAAAAATATCCCACCTGCTTCGTTATCACAGGTTCCGCAACAGTCTCTGGCTTCCTCTTCTTTGCCGTCAGCCTTCTCGACTGATCCGGCTGGAAGTACGCAACCCGCAATGAATACCAAATTCGGCTCTATCACCGGTTGTGTCACGGATGAGAGATCGTGATAATAATCGGAGTGGTTCAAAGCAGAAGGACCCCAGCAGTCTCAACTCAACAACCAACTGTTAGTTTTGCGTCTGTGCTCGCAAATCCGATACAAAAAACCGCCACAGCATCCGCATTTCCGGGCAATGTCCCAAGAGCTTCATCTGGGGATGCGACAAATGGTCCCTCTACGTCAACTGTGGTTCCGGCTCACTCTGCTGATCTCCAATGCCGGGGCACGATAATCACGTTTCGAGCCGAGTGGGAGACCGTATAAAGGCAGTCTAACAGCGTCTCAAGACCATGTCATCGTAAGCTAACCATTGCTTCAAAGATATAGAAACGTATTACAATATAATATTTACACATAAAGCAAAAGCTACTCATCATAAGGAGTGATCACCTCAATTGCCCAGCTCTAGCCACACGTCAAGACAATCCCATAACTTTTCTTTACCTTTCTTCCAGTGCTGCCTATTGCTTGTAGCACAGCTCGAGCACCACACTCTATTCTTCTCCCAGTTTGCGCTCACTTCTAGTAGTTCGCTGAGACCCCCGATGGGGTCATGGAGATGATCTTCAAATATCCCTGATTCGTGAACCAATTCGGGCCATTGAGATCTGAAGTATTCCCCACATTCTCGTGTCTTCGGGGTTTCGGCAATTGGTGGCGTAGGTTCATTTTGGTTTGGACAAGTTAAGGGTGTTGCAACCGGAATGTGCGCCTTGCAATTTGAAGTTGCGCGGAGAGCATAGCGGTTCCACTCCATTGCCATTTGTTCTCGAGCATATACCAATCTTCCGATGTCGTTCCATGTTAATTGGTGTCCGAGAGTATCCACCTGACTTTCTTCGTCGTCACTCGCATCCACGTCGATAACCTCCGTCCTTGAGGATCCTGGAAAGGATTCTCCGTCTTCAAGAACATCCATTCCTAGTCTTGGCATTTTGATGATCTCGTAGAGTGCCGGCTTCAGCACTTTATCAGCTAACCCTTTCACAGCTCTTGCTAGCACCACACTTTCCCTTGCATGAGGTCGCTTTCCCTTGACGGCTTTGACATCGGAATCCCACATGCGTTTGAATTCTTCGAGAGCCCATTCCTTGATGTCTTCGAATTTGAATGCAACTGAAGCGCGAAGGAGGGATGATAGAATTTGGAATGAAGGAGATTTGCGAATATATTTGCTATCCGGGGAGGTTAGTTTCATAAACGGAGTGAATATTACAAATACTCACAAAGCGTTGTAGTTGGCTTTCAAAAGCCTGGAGAAATCGAGGACGGTGATGTTCATGTCGGAGGGGAGTTCATAGACTGGACATCCGTCCATCATCTCCGAAGTCTCTTCGTGGAATAGATCTATGAAGAATGGTGATTTGCTGACCATTTGGGATTTGTGGACACGGAAAACGGTCTTTCCCAGTCTCAAGACTATAGAGCCATCCAAGAACCAGAAATCGGGGTGACGATGGGAGAGTACTCTTGGCGTACTGGATGGAGTGGATTGAGACACTGATTGACAGAGAGTCGTGAATATATACGTAGAGAGTGACAACAAAATGCATACCTGCTGGGTCGATTGGCGGGTTAGGAAAGGGTGTACCTTGTTTGTCCTCACTAGTTAAGGATCGCCGACGTGGCGGAGTTCTGATAACGGATGTCGAAGTGTCTTCATCACGATCCGATAAGATAGGGGGTTGACTGGCCGATACTTTCCTCCTTGGTGTCACTGTAGGAGCCGTTAGATTGAAAGAGACCCTCGGCGCGGCTGCAGTTCCGGTGGTTTGGCGGCGCTTCTTGGAAACTGGCTCTTCACTCGGTACAGGTCTTCTAGGCGCTGGTCTGCTCGACTGGGGAGACTGGGACAATGATTGTTTTATGATATGTTGAGTTTGGGACACCCTGGAATTTCGGTCTGGAGGAGGGGGAGTGGACATTTCGTCGAGATCAATGATTTCTACCTCGCGATCGGGATTTGGCCTCTTTTTGGTATTCTTCTTTATCAGGGGTGAGGATCGACGCTTGAGTGGCTTTCTGGGTTTCTTGATATTACCTGCAGCAAACTCCGTTAGCCAGGTTGAGAGGACTGACGTAGCGACTCACTATAAGCTTCATCGTCACTTGTAGTCGATAGATTCTGATTGGATCTCTTTTGAAAGAGAGATGCAGACTTTGCAGCGGGATATCTTGCACTAATAGGGGATCGAAGAATAGAGGAACGGCTTGGGATCTCCTGAAATTTCGTTTCTTTCTCTTTTCCAGTGACCGGCTGAGAAGCAAAAACGTGTTAATTCTTGACATCTGGAAGGTTGTCCTCGTCTTCGTGAATTGAGGGCGAATTCGTGAGGAGGTTAACGAGCTCTTGGCTGAAATATTTGAAAGGATTCTCTTCGTCGAGTGGTACATCCTCATTTTGAGCCTCTTTATCTGTTCCATTCTCCTTATCGACATCCATATCATCGCTGTATTGTAGAGGTGATGAAGAGAACATCGGGAGCACCGCTCCAAGAGGTGGGTTCGGGGACGTATGACTTGAGGCTAACTCATCCGTCTCCTCTCCATTGGTCCCATTATCCTCTTTGCCTTGATTGAGGTTATGGTTTCCTGATATGTCAAGGTCTGCAAAGTCTGGTGGAGGTGATAATGATTCGTATATCATCTTGTTGACAATGTCAGGCGATGCGGTGTCACTGCCGGAAAGAGTATAAGATTCACTGAGACTAGGAGTTGTCATGGTTGAGAGCTATCTCTGAATGAAATGTGTCATTCTTTAAGCGCGAAACTGACGCGTCTGAAAGGGATTGTTTACCTGCGGGCAAAGCGCGACAATGACGATACTTGAATAGGATTATTTGGCTATTGATCTTCAGAGTTTTGAGATGATTATGGAAGAATGGACATAAGATGAGCTTGATTGCAATGCGCTCAATGGTGGGCGTAAGCAAAAGAGCAAGTCTCCGTGTCGTAGAAAATTACAATCTCAACCAATCAAACTCTCCTAATGTACTTTCCTACCGGATCCGCCAAACAACTCTCGGGATCTGTAAAACATGAAGAAATACTCGCTTGCGTTCCAAATGGAAAGAAATCACTCTTTTGCACGGTGACAGAGAGTAGTGTCTCTGTATGGCGAGTGCGGGTGAGTGGTAAACTCGACGGTTTGCACTCAACACTCAGTGTTACGTCAGCCAACAACAGTCCTCGCACATCTCGAGAGAACTCCACTCTCTTTAGCCACTCATGGCACCAATGTACTCGCTGCATGGGCTCCTGATGGAAATAGAATCGTGATTTGTGTAAGTATTACAGCCTCGTCACATCTGTAGTCTGACGTCCCCTTTGATAGACTACCACCTCCCATTTGGTACTAATCACTGTCAACTATTCATCATCTTACATACCATACTCGTCTACAAACGTTGCTTCAGCCAGCGCGCAGCGGCACTTTCTTCCTGGACCCGGTGAAGGACATCCACTCCCTGCCATATCTCTTCGGTTCGAGGGTGTTGTTAGGATAGAAGGGGATGTCGTATCGTACGTGTATCTTGATCTCCAATCGTTCATACATGGTATTCAGGATAAGCCACAGTATTTCCCCCCGTTACTCTCATATACTCTTCGCGACCTCGTCTCCACCCGCGATCCAACGCATTCCTTGGCCCTCAGAAGTTGCAAGAAGCGATAGACTTGGTGAACGTAGCAAGGGTGATAAATGGATAGGACATGATACCTGGTTCCTCACAGGTTCCGACCTTCCTTGGCTTCTTCGTCGAGATAGTAAGCTGCATGGTTCATAGTTTCTGACCCTAATAAACTGATTCACGATGTTTAGCAACTGTACAGAGAATAGCATACTCTCGCGCTGTGGGTGCTGAGGTGTGGATCACCTCGGATGGCCGTGCCTATTTCGTGACGTTGTATGAAACGGATGACGAGGACGATGAAGACCAAGCGGACAACGAAGAAGACCCAAATACAGCCATAGGAAGTCTTACTACAGCTAACTCGCAAGCAGTAGGTCCCTTTTTGAAGCTTTGATGATTACCAGATCACTAAAAGAGATGTCAGAGCTCAACTCGCCAATCCAATGCCTCGACTTCCAATTCTGAACGCCGCAGAACAGGCTACGATCTTGAAACACAATTACCAGACGGAGAACCTAGTCGACAAGATGTTGCTTGGGAAGGCACATGCATTCATGGCGTTCCAGTAACTACGATTGCGGTCGATCAAGATGATGGAAGCGCAGCGCCAGTGCCTCAACAAGGTCAAACAAGCGAAGCTGACAGTGGTCAAGAAGAGCAAGACGGGTTAGGAACGGCCAATTCTATGGCTACTCTAAGACAACCTAGCCATTCAAGAAGGGAAAGCGTTCAGTCCACCGTCATGGGTCATGGGGACCACGATCCTCAACAATCGGGCAAGGATCCTGATACAACAATCACCAAAGAGGACGATGGTGAAGAGTCTGAATCAGATCCAGATGAAAATTCTATGCCCCATCAAGAACGTCACGAGATCCTTTCGGATGAATATCAAGCCACTTCAGCTGCGATCAATGCAAAATTCTCTATTGTGGCCATCGGTACTAGAGGGTGAGTCTATAATACGTACTTTCTTTTTGTGTAACACTGAAATCATGTTTTAGAGGAACCATATACTTGACAAACTTTCCTCTGTCTGGTCGTCCTCCGCCGCCTTCATCTGCTCAAGCATTATCAATCCCTCAGCATTGGACCAAAACGGGTGCTGTTCAAACAATGGAATGGACATCTGATGGATATGCACTTGCTGTAGGTTGGGAACGTGGATGGGGAGTATGGAGTGTTGGAGGGCGGTGTTTGGCATGGGCTGTTGGTGTGGAGGAAAGCGAAGTCGGAAGTAGGTGCGTACACCATTTCGCAGCATGAATCTACCATTAATCATTCTTATGCCTCTGTGAAGATTCCAGGACACCTTCATGTACGGCGTCAAGAATCTAGTGCGTATCGTCGAATTCGTTTTGGGTCATCTCTCATCTCGACCCCATGCAGTTTTGGATGCCAGGAAACCTCGAATTATGTGTCCTAGCTGGATCATTCCAAGATGGTTGGTATTCTTGAATATCTGAGATACTTGATGGAGACTGAAGGATTGATAAGACAATCAGCTTTTCACTATCCCCTTTGCCAAAAGTGCAGTAACCGGTCAACACTCACCGGTAAGTACAAGTTTGTCGTTCTTACATTGGGAAAGCTTTTCCTGATTAAAAAAAATAGGACAACACTAGATATGCATTTTTGCAAATGGACGATCGGGTGTTAGTATATAGAGGGGCGGACCAACCCGACATGAGTGTTATCAATCCCGAATCCGATGTTTGGCAGCACATCAAGGTGTGTAAACCTATCGCATTTGACTACGTGATACGTAGCTGACATTTACGAAATGGTTCTAGATCCCACTGTCATATATTGCCATCAACTGGCCAATCCGATTTGCATCGATCTCAAATGATGGTCGTCTGATCGCTGTCGCTGGTCGTAGAGGTTTGATACACTACTCAACCGCTTCAGGAAGGTGGAAGATGTTTGCAGATGAGGGTCAGGAACAGGCTATCACCGTTCGAGGTGGTCTGGTGTGGTTTCATCACGTACTTATTGCTGGCGTTGAAGTGGCTAGAAGTCATCAGGTTTGTAGACCCTCGCTTTTCGGAATGTTAGACTGATTAGTATTTTCAGGTCCGACTATATTCAAGGGATCTCGAATTGTCAAACATGAATGTACTGCACAGGGAGATGTTCCCAGCTGCAGTAATTCTACTCTCACTCGTTGACAACTCTTTATTGGTTTATACCGCGGATAACACCCTATACCACTTTTTGATTATTCCAACAGAGGAGAGCATTAAACTCCATCTGTGTGGAAGCATCAGCTTTGATGGTGTAGTGGCCTTACCGAGTGCAGTTAGAGGAATGAGCTGGATGATTCCTCCTGCCCAAAAGAGTGGGTTTGTCCGACCTAAAGGATTATGGTTGTTGCGCTCACATTGAATTCCTTAGATCTTGGAGATCCCGTCGATGACCTCATCGTTGCGACGATCCTTCTGCTTGTTGGTGGACGGTTGGTGCTTCTAAGGCCACGCAAGGTATGTGGACTAGCTCTGATTTTGGATGGCGTGCTCAATGCATTTCTAATATTAGGCCGGCGCACATGAAGTCAAATACGATATGCAGATCCTGGCTGATCGTGTAGAGTTTTGTTGGATCCATCTTCGAGGCATCGGTACTTTGGAAAACTCGCTTTGGGGTTATGACGGAAAGAACATCCGATTGTGGTTGGATGCCCTCACTATTGACAGCGCGGCGGGCGCTGTGGACCAGCAACGAGACATGTATGAAAGCGTCAAGGAGAGTGTTAAAATCGAACTCGACTTCTATCCGTTATGTAAGTTCTTCCATCGTTTACAAATAGATCGTGATTGATCAGGACCCATGTTGGTACAGCGGTTCTGATGGATAAGGGCATAATCATCGGTGTTGAGCATGAAATCCTAACTCGAAACTCTTTGCCCTTTGTGATGTTCAAGATTCAACCTAATGTAAGTTTCTTCTGTATGAACTAGGAACACAGCAATAACAGACTTCTCTCCAGACCCACCTTTTCCTTCATCACGTTTTACGATACCACCTTGGACGGCGGCAGGTTCGAGAAGCTGTTTCGTTTGCAAGTCACTATCAAAATCTGGTATTCTTTGCCCATGCACTAGAAATCCTTCTTCATACGGTGGTGGAAGCAGAGGCAGAGCTCGAGGATGATGGAGGAGATGGAAATAACAAATCGAGTGAAGATGAAGATGAAAGTAAAAAGGGGGTGTTACCTGTGGTCATTGAATTCTTGGATCATTTCGACGCCGCACTCGATGTCGTTGTTGGATGTGCTCGCAAGACTGAAATGGCTAGATGGAAGAGGCTGTTTGGAATAGTTGGGGACCCTCAGATATTATTCGAGGTATGTACAGGACCCTGGCTATCTCTACGAATCCTCACGAACAACTATCCGCTCGCAGACCTGTCTCTCATCCAATTTGCTGAAAACGGCGGGTTCGTACCTTCTCGTCCTTCACAATCTGGAAGACGAACAAGGTCATGGATCTGAAGGCTCTACGAATGCAAATGCCATAAGGCTCTTGAAAAAGGCCAAGAGTGCGCAGGATTGGGCACTCTGTCAAGATATCCTGAGGTTCTTGCGCTCCATTGACGATTCTGGTTGGGAGGTCAGGAGTGCCTTAACGGCGCTTGAAGAATGAGCAATATGAATGGGCGGACCTAGGAATGAAGAGGTGTCGGTAATCTCCTGGTATTCTATTCTGTTGCTACTTACATATCGGTAGCAATATGTCAAACAATGAATTGTATGCATGGTCCCGGCCCTGTGATGCAATAACCAAAATGGAACAACGAAGACGTGTTGAAAATAGCAAAATGATTAAGCACAATGAAGGCACCTCCAACCACCTTGCTTGCTCTCTGCACAGTACATCCCTTGTTCAAGGGCCGAAGTTGACAAGAGAGATCAGAAACTAAGCAATCGTATCCAATGGATTACGCCAACACATCTTAGGATCCCTTAACGATGCGGTACCATCAGGATGACGATAAGCGCTAAATCTCCTCTGAAGCCACCGTCATAAGACGGTCCATCGATCGCCATGGTGGATAGGAGAGCTGTCACAAACGCCAAAGATACGCTGAATAAACCAAAGCAATAAAACTAACTGTCGAGTTTTGAAGATGCGGCATGGATTTGCTTCCGATGGTGATCACGTGGCGATTGGGAAGACCGTGGAAAACCGTGTTTTATTGCTCCCCGGACCAGATTCTACATTTCTCTCCAAAGCGTACCCTACTGTACTCATGACCAATGAGCTTCTCTGATCCACGAACACGCTCTACGCACTCCTTCTTAACCGGAAAACCGAAACTACCGTATGATTTTGCAAGTTACACCATGTTTCCTAACCGTTGAGTTACATCCCCTTTAGGCAGCATCTGTACCTTCAACTTGGCCTCGCACATTCATTATATGCATTCGGGACTTATGCATCTCGCACGTGGTTATTAGACAGAGGGTTTACTGCGATATGGCTGTTTGGACAGAACTGCCAGCTGGCAGGGCTTTTGGCATTAATTGGATGTGTTGTTACCAGGTCTTTCCCAGACTGGAAGAAGTGGACCGGGAAGGACGTGAGTCGTAGTTCTCGTTGAATCTTCGTATCCAGCTAACTCTACGAAGTGGGCTTCCTTAGCCAAGACATCCGTTCTAACGACAGTTCAGCAACTTGCCTTGGTCCTTGCTGTTGAACGACTCCCCACCTTGCGGTCCGTCACTTCCTTTCATCGACTTGTTCAAGTACACTCATCAAATGGAACCAATCACGCAGATTCTTGATACTGACCCAAACGCATTCTTTTTGGCTACCGTATCTTATATCCCCTACATCCGTAAGTTGCCACCATTCTCATTGCCAGCAATCATAAGTCTAAAATACTTTCTTCAGATATTCTCCACGCTCTGCATAATATTCGCGTTCGGAATCTCCTACTTTATCGATGTTATATCACAGGTGGATACCACCCATACCTCATTGAGCATCGGATACGCAGCGACCGCGGTTTACATTGTATCATCCGATGTCTTGACGAAACAACGGGCGCTTCTGGCCTTGGAAATCAAACAGTACCACATACTTATGGTCAATGCCCTAGCCACAACCATATTATCTATACCGACGCAACTTATTGGGAATCTATTCGTAAGTACGCGGTCCAATATCCTCCGCTCTCTAACTTATGCCCATTCGCAGGAGGAAACAACACTGTCTCCGATCATCCCTTGGAAATCATTGACAGTAACTCTCCTAGCCCTAACAACATCATCCTTCTATTTAGTCCCATCCACTTCAAACAACATCATTTCTACCAAGGTGGCAGGAAGCTACCTTCCGCATCGACACCTTACTCCGACTTTCCTCCTGATTCTCATACCAGCGATATTGATAGGAATGACTATATTCCGCCGTTTGCCGTCCTGGGTGGACACGTTTGTACTAGGTCTGATGTACTATGGTGCATCGTCTAGTTCTAGCCTCGCTCAATACGGATTGACGAAGGGGGTTGGTACCACATCTACCACTCGTCTGGCTCGGACATACCTCAAGACTATCCTGGAGAATCCGGAATCAAGAAAGATATTCTATTTCCTGATGGTCAACCTTACCTACATGATGGTACAAATGTTGTGGGGCTTCTGGACAAATAGTTTGGGTCTTGTTTCCGATGGTGGGTCTGATTTTATCGTACAATATGCCACACTTGAGTGACGTCTTGGCTCCACCTAGCAATCCACATGCTTTTTGACTGTTTTAGTGTCGGAGGTTAGCCACCCTTTGCATGTCTGTTTAAACCAGGTTACTGATAGCGCTCCCTTCAGTCGGCCTCATGGCATCGGTGATGGCAACATGGCCTCCAAACGAAAGGTTTACTTATGGGTGAGCCATCTTCCTCGTTTCTTCTGTCTCGACGTTAGTCCTTATTGCTTCCTAGCTACGGACGAATAGAAACAATCTCTGGTTTTGCTAACGGCATCTTTTTGATTTTGATTTCCATTTTCATTGTCTTCGAGGCTGTTCAGCGAATGTAAGCAATGTCATAGCTCCATCTTCTGGGTTCCTAACACGAGGTTTCCACCTTTCTTCAGTCTGGACCCACCAGAGATGGGAAATTTCAAGCAGCTGTTGGTGGTTAGCTCCTTGGGGCTAGGAGTGAATCTGTTTGGTATGTTCGCCATTGGAGGGCATCACCATCATGTAAGTTCGGGGCCCTTGACGTCGTCATTGTTTACTCATCCTGGTGTAGGGACACTCGCATTCGCATTCGCATTCTCACTCGCACTCGCACACCCCAGCTCCCTTGCATACTAACCAGGTAACTTGAAATAAGTCATCTCGACTCTGGCATGATGTTAACTTGTGCCAACACTAGCGCGCTCATGGTCATTCACATGACGAACATCACGGGCATGGGCATGATCATGGTCACGATCACGGACATGGACATTCTCATGATGATGACGATCATAGTTCGTCTAGTGAACACGATTGCCAGCACCACGAACATGAGGGTCATTCACACAGGCATTCGCATGATCACCAGCATGGACATGACCATGATCATGAAGTAAGCTTATGTTTTTCTACTCTTGTAACAATTGAACTAATGAACTCTAGGATTGTGACGAACATACCCATAGTCACTCATCGGGTCATAACCATGGCCACGGCGATCATTCTCACGCACATTCTCACTCTCATGATGGTCACCACTCTCACTCCCATGAAGTAAGCCGTCATGAATTTGCTGACTTTTGACATGTCTGACAAGTTTGCAATTAGCCATCCCATTCACATTCACATTCGCCTCGTCCGGCTCACCACCACAAATCTAGTGCTGCCATTGACCCCAAGATACTGAAGAGGATTGATCCACATAGCCCCATCACTCCATCCTATAAATTCGAACATGATGACCACACTGCCGAGTTCCATCCAGAGGACCATCACAGTCACAGCCACGGACATGACGATCACGGGCATAGTCACAATATGCGGGGAGTTTTCTTACATGTCATGGCGGTAAGTTTATTGATTGAGGTTGTTTAACGCTTAATTGACCCTCCATTGTAGGACACTCTGGGTTCCGTGGGCGTAATTATCTCTACCCTGCTGATTCAATTCTACGGATGGACCGGATTTGACCCTCTTGCTTCGCTGTTTATAGCTGCTCTCATTGCGGCCAGCGTGGTACCCCTGGTTATTGACTGCGGCAAGGTTCTCTGTCTCGATGTGGGCACAGATCGTGAAGCTGATCTAAGGAAAGCTCTCTCCGGTGTGAGTAATATAGGTTCTATGAATCACTGACTACTAATATAACAATAATATTTGTAGCTGCTCTCAATTGAAGGAGTTGCGTCATATTCTGAACCTCGGTTTTGGCCCAAAGATTCAGTTTCCTTGATTGGCTCAATACATATTACACTGGAGCAGTCACCGTCTACTATCGACCCAGGAGGACCTCACTCGTCTAGGAAGACGGTCTACATGAATATAGACCGGGTAGTGGAACGCGTGGAAAGGGTATTGAAAAGTAGTATACCTGGCTTAGTAGAGTTAGCCGTTCAGGTTGAAGGTGGATGACTGTTTGCTCTGAGCAATATACGATCCATCTAGACGATGGGATTTCATTAGAAATATAACTTATATCCTTCACCAAAAAAACACAGGGTGTGAACAGAACGTTCTAGGACATAATCTAATATCGTAACAAATAATGTAACGTTACTTGTTGTGCCACAGCAGCGTCCGGAGATCCTTCCAAGAGTCTGAATCCCGATATAAGTATGTCATGGAACTCCACATTCCAGGCTGAATCGTCTCGGGTCGGTACTTGAACAGCCACATCACAGCGCCCCACGTGAGAGCAGCGAAGGCAGAAAAGAGTTTTGAGTCTGGTGGAATTGGTCGACCCGCTGTTCGTGCATGTTGAGGTGATGGATCTCGGGGTATGAACGATGCTACGACCCGGGAAGTTACATAAAGGACGATCTGAAAAATACCTATGTCAATATGATGGAAAAAACTCTGATCGGATCCTGACCACTTAACTTGTTCATTGATAGCAGTCCGCTCTCCAAAGACGAGGTAACCGCCAATTAGACCTGAGAGACGCAAACAGCGTACTAAGTACTGATTTTACTTGCTGGAATATGGGGATCTAGGTGCTTACCAGCTATGAAAGTATCAGCTTTGCCCTCCTTTCCACCATTAGCCTTCTTCTGAAGCAATACCAATGCCTTGTATATGGACACGAATCGAGCAAGATTCAACGCATGTGTCTTGGTCGCACGAAATATGGATTCCGCTCGAGTTTTCCAACTACGAAGGTGGTGCGAAATGCCCCTTTATCAATACAAGGTGTTATGAGCCAGTGTCATTGACTCACTCTCCCTTGCCAAATAGTATAGCCATTATCTATATAGAGTCATATTAGGTTTCAAAGGAGCATATCGTAGGGCTTGCAACTCACCAAAGCATGAGGAAATCGGACTTTTACACCATAAACGATACTGACAAAGCACGAGTTGTTAGACGTGCAAGTCGTTGAGATTTCCAGTCTCAACCCTTACCCATTTCTGGCACCTTTCAGAATACCTAGGTAATCGGAAAACCTTGGGTCGAGAGCAAGTTGATTAAGCGTAGAAATGAGGGTGCTCATTTTTGTTTCAAAATATTGATCTGACGGATTAGGTCTAAGACTCCCCGATATTGAGGATCGCCTTTAGTGTAGATGTAAAAGGAGAAGACTGCGAATATAGGGGATGGAGATGGTGTGGCAGAGAGCTGCTTTGTAGTGATCGGTGGTCGGTAAAGTTGGAGCGTTCGGGACGCGGTTACTCGGTTGTCCGCTGCCACCAAATAGAACCACAAACATTCACGTGCGCAAGGCCAGCTCAGTTTCCCCCGAAGACACGGACACAAGGCACCTCATTAGCAATCCCCGTTTAGTAAAATTGTACAACGCGTAAATCTTATTAGGGATGGCCGGGTATATGTATTGAATACAAACAGCAGGCGAAGAAAAAACAAAGCTAGACATGAATTGCTTGGGGAAAGAGAAAAAGCCCGGAATCCCCATTCAGATGAGATAATTAGATCACTTTGTCTTGCGTGTTTCTCCTCCCTTGACTGTTTCCTCGGCCGCAATTTTAGCAAGCTCTCGTTGTTCATACCGTCTAGCATATTCTTGTCCTGCCTAGTCAATCATTTTTGTCAGCATGGGGTTAGGTAATAGAATAGTCAGGTGGACTAACCTGCATTGCGAGAACCCCTATCAAGCACACAATTGCCATCGTGTTGCCAGCGCCAATCACTCTCAATGTCTCAATTCTATCACTTTCGGTCTCCGTTTCTAAAGGCTCAACAATGGTTCGAAGACCTGGGATAGTGACAGAGAGATACAGGACCACGGCAGCCAAGAATGCAACTAAACATTTAGGTCAGCAACAAAGTCATGATGCAGAGATGAAATACGCACCTAAGCTGGCACCATCAAAGAACATTGCGCTGTCATCCCATTTGTGCAGCTTGGATATTAAGCCAATCAATCCAACACCCATCAAACTATGGAGAAGGTTCTGTCGAAAATAGTAAGCTGACGTCAGAAAAGTGGTTTTGGATGCGATGATAGAAAATTGCCTACCTTGACAGCCGTTGGAGCGTTGTAAAATGTGAGATAGTACTGTGAGGCGGCCTGTGCAGCCTCTGGCGTGGGTGCCACCCATAACAAGCGATAGTCCACATTAAAAGTAATGAACAATACACCTGCGTATAAAGAGTCAGTATAGCGCAGATCTGATGAACAGTACAATACCTAGAAAGAATGACGATGTAGACAGCACAACTGCGTGGCGAAAACCCATCGTGGCAGTATTCCAAAAACACAAGAGATACGGTCGCGCGAGTCCATGCGGGAAGGTATCGACAAACCAAACATTTTGTTCCTGAATTTCACGTGGTCTCACTTTCGATGCTGATTTCGACTGCACTGCGCAGCTGACTTTACACTACCACCACTCAACAATGGCAGTCGACCTTCCATATGCTGCTGATGCTGAATTCTCGCTGTCCTTTGACGAATTGGAGGTGAGTAAGGTGTCGTTGCTATCAATGACGTCGTGGCTGAACACCATTCATCCACGCAGGTATTACGGTTACAATACGAGAAGGAACTCGCTCAGGGACATGCAACCACTCAAACCAAATTCAACTATTCCTGGGGTCTAGTCAAGAGCCCAGCCAAAGAACATCAAGTAGAGGGCGTGCGATTGCTCCAAGGTGAGCAACTCCTATGCAACACGGTGGCTCATGTCCCTCATTGTCAACTTGAAAGATATATATCGCTCTGAGCCACAACGGAGACGTGAATGCTTGTACTATCTTGCTCTGGGGCACTACAAAATGGGCAATTTCGAGGACGCACGAAAGTTCAACTGTGAGTTCAACTGTTCTAGCGTCTCACTTGAACCTGTCTGTTGACCCCTATATCCTACGTAGCCCTTCTCTTGGAGAAGGAACCATCGAATCTTCAAGCTCAAAGCCTGGAGACACTGATTGATAGGGCTGTTGCACGAGGTAGAAACAGTTACCACCACCCATTAGTACTACTGCTCACCCATCCATTTCTCTTTCTCTTTCAACAGATGGCTATATCGGAATGGCTCTGGTTGGCGGAGCTGCAGCGGTTGGCACACTCCTGCTAGCAAGCTTAGTACGTCGATCTCGAAAATAGATTTTCACAACTTCCATCGTCTCCATATTTTACGTCAATGTCTCCCGACCAACTTCAACAACCGTGGTCTCGGCAAACCGCTAATTCGGAGTCTTTCTTTTCCCTTTCTCAAGGGCGCCAAAATGGGCATCAGTGGATAGAATTCCAATCATGGCCCCGAATTTAGCACGATCTAATAATGAAATCTAACACTCAAATCATTCAAAAGATAGGGTGGAGTGCACTCAGACGTGGCTCGCAATACAGAAAATGTCCTTGTTGAATTTCCGGAGTTGAATAAAGAGGAAACCGCCCAATGAGACAGCGACGAATTGTATGATAGAGTACAGCTAAAACCAAGAATACACCAAAGAGGAAAGTAATGGGATGACCTCGTAAATGCTATGTTGGGAGGAAGGCAGCTAAAGAGAAAGGTATTTTGAATCAGAGGCAGCTGCAACACAGCTGCAGAGAACGAATCAATTACCCGCTTCGGCCTGCATCTGCTCCGGAGTTCTTTTGAAAGCAATCAGTCCACAGAGTATAAATGCAACAAAGATCCAAACTTCGAAGAACACCCAACCAAGTGCCCAGTCTAGATATGCAAGTGGATCAGGCAACGAAGCTAGGGCAAGGAAATACGTTGACATACGGTACGGCTTGGTTTTTGGGAATAAGAGTGCGAACTGAGTGCAATCGGAATCGTTGGTCTTTTTGAATAACCGATCATCCGTGAAGTCCCCTACAAGTGGCCAGGTTGAAGCAAGGATAGATCAAGGACTGTAATGAACACTTACAGACTGCAAAGAAGACGCTTGACACGACAGGTGCTTTTGTCGATAAGAGCACATGCACGGAGCAACTAAAGACTTACTGGTTGATCCCTGTGATGGATAAAGCATGTAAACAAACTATTCATACGTTAGCCCTTTGACGGCCACTCACCAACATACATCGAATACCAACGAAGCGGAGACCTGATCAATGACGTAATTAGTCATGTGAGCATCTGTAAAGATAAGCCACAACTCACGCGTGGTCTATGAACCAAAATCCGACGAGTAATCCGGTCCAAAGTAATATGAGGAGCATTGTGCTAAATGCGGGAGATACGTTTTGTTATCGATGTAAAGATCGATTTGAACAAGCCACATACAGCTTGTCTCGAACCACTATTAACGGTGTCAAAAGTCCGACTGCGGTCACGACGCTTGTTATCTTGGCGGCGAGGGTATGCCATGCGGCGAACACGTATAGTCCTCCAAGTAACGTGGAGCCCAAGTATCCTACAACGATCAGACATATTTGAATATGTCAATCGAGAGGAGGCAGATGTCCACCACCCACCTGAAGATAGAATTATCTTTGGTTTACCACCATCCACTCGTGCTAGAGTCAATTTGTAAGATGATTGAGACGTATGTCTTTCCTGAGATTACTCACTGCAACCGCCATGCATCGGTTCGATTGTCACGCTGTAGAACTGAAGATGAGCGATAGTCACAACACCCGAGGAGTCTGAAGAGTTCACCTTACTACTTTTCCACCGGTTAGAACAGCCTAAGCACACAGCGACAACGCCTGGTAAGCATTTTCATGCTGGCGATATCTTATCAGCTTACCGTGAGCATATGGCAAAGCTCGTGCCACCCGATCTAGGGTAGTTTTCTATTAGTGGGACTCGGTTGCCATGGTGCTTGTTCACTACTCACTACGTATAGCTTAAATGGTGCAATTATGGTCCTAGCCCCAGGTAAGAACCAAAATGCGATGGCCAGTACGAGAAATACCGCCATAACGTACAACGTCAAGAACTGATAACATATAAGAGTCAGTAAGCCAGTTCAGCAACGGTCAGCTATAATGGGTGTGATCTTTGGGTCACTTTATTGAGATCGGACTGCACCTGGTCTTCGACTGGTTGCAAGGGACTAGCCGCCTGCGAAGCTTCTACTGGGATAACTCGAGGCATGATACTGTGTCGAGTTGCAGAAGAGTAGCAATTCAAGAAGAGAAAGAGAGAGAGCCTTGTGGTAGCAAGCTAGTTTGAAACAAAAGCGGTACCAAATAATGGGTTAAGAGGCCAGCTCTGATGTACGTGAAAGGGAAAGAGTGGTGGAATGCGTGAACCGTTCTGTGGTTGAGGGAATCCCTACAAGGACAATAGATAATCGTTTACCAGGAAGCTTTTCTTGGAAATTGAAGGGTTTCGAGACTGCTGACCACTTGCTTGCCTCGAGGCAATCGGCGCTTGGAAAAAGTACGAGGTGACGATCAGGCGTGGCGTCGGTGCAAGGGAACGTGCTTGATGAGGACAAGATAGGGGGAGAACAATGACGATCAAACCAGCACCAGGCGACTTGGTATACGTCGAGGTGGGGGCATTGTAATTTCGACTTGAACTGGGACCCGTGGGACTGCCGAGATCAGGACGCGGGGCGTCTAAACACGCTCGCTACACGCGACAAGATTAATGGGTTTTAAAGGGATCAGATTTCAGCCACTGTGAATTTGATGTGAGGGTATTTTAATAGGCGTCTGAGAAGGGGGAAAGGCATCCTGATTAGCTCCGTACTTGAAGCGATACTCGAGCACACAATGATCAACCTGGCACCAACGACGACCAAAGTGTTCTGGAGCCGTCCTTGATTGACGTGGCCAGTATATTGCATTTCGATCGAAGCTGTCTTCTTCGTCCATTTCCTCAAATTTATAGAAGGCATTATTGCGACTGAAACGATATTTCAACATGACAAGGCTGATTGACATCCACGAGAAACGCAAACTTACCCGTAATGATACAAATGATCGTTTGTGCATGCTGCGAACAGGGTATCCCTGTCATTGTGGATAGCGAGACTTGTGACTCGCCGGTTGACAATTCATGGAGGCATGTTTTGGATTGGCGCACAGCATCGGTCTTCGCAGCTGGAACGCTCGATATCACATGATTCACAAGGTCTGTTGCGTAAGTATACGTGAATCTGGAGAGCAAAGTGGACTGATCTGGACTGGCTTGGAGTGTGTCCCTCCACGGAGGAGGTATATCCGTATCCAGTGCTTCCTCGCATTCGGCCAAGCGAGTCTCATCCCCTTTTGTCACGCAACTCTGATACGAAGTTTTACTTTAGTAAAGTACTGCTGAGCAACTAGAGACCACTTACCAGGAGA